>CP139509.1:167071098-167364748 GCA_021014915.2 Artemisia tridentata subsp. tridentata
GCTTCGACAATCAAGAATTTGCTAAGTAACAAGGAAAAATTATTTGAATTAGCCAAAACCCCGTTAAATGAGCATTGTTTGGCGGTTCTCCTCAAAAAGTTACCCGAAAAACTTGGAGACCCCGGCAAGTTTCTCATTCATTGCGATTTTTCGGGAATGGTTGAATGCTTAGCCTTGGCCGATCTTGGCGCAAGCATCAATCTTATGCCACTTTCCGTATGCAAAAAGCTTTCCCTTCCAGAACTTACTCCTACTCGTATGAATCTCGAGCTTGCGGACCGATCGATTACTCGTCCTATCGGTGTCGCCGAAGATGTCTTCGTAAAAGTAGGAAAGTTCCATTTTCCAGCTGACTTTATTGTCGTTGATTTTGATGCCGATCTTCAGGTTCCCCTCATTCTCGGGAGATCCTTCTTGAAGATGGGACGTGCTTTAATTGATGTTTATGGTGAAGAACTAACCCTTCGTGTTGATGATCAAGCTGTGACCTTTAAACTCGATCAAACTTCGAGATACTCCTCTAATTACGATGATATATCGGTCGACCGGATCGATGTCTTAGATATTGCTTCTGAGGAATATGCTCAAGAAGTTCTTGGATTTTCGAACAATTCTCCGAGTGGCAGTACCACTCCGTCTTCTGAACCTATCCTTTTTGACTCTTCCCCTTCTCTCACTCCGTTCGAGGGAGGTGACTTCATTTTGGAAGAGATCGAGGCTTGTCTTAAGAATGATTTAATTTCACCAGAAATTTATGATATCGACTTTGATCTGGAGGGAGACATTCTTATCCTCCAGAAATTACTCAATGATGACCCGTCACCTTCTCTCCCTCCGAAGGAAATTAAAATTGAAGAAATAAAAGAAATTAAGCCGTCTAATCCTCCGGAGGTCGAGCTCAAAGATTTACCTCCTCATCTCGAATATGCATTTTTAGAAGAAACCGACAAATTTCCCGTCATTATTGCTAAAGATTTAAAAGATGAGGAGAAGACCCAACTTTTAGAAGTGCTTAAGAATCATAAGAGTGCCATCGCTTGGCAAATTTCCGACATTAAGGGTATTGACCCTCGTTTTTGTACTCATAAGATTTTAATGGAAGATGACTTCAAACCCGCGGTGCAACAACAAAGGTGGGTAAACCCGAAAATTCATGAAGTTATCAAAAAGGAAGTTCTCAAACTCCTAGATGCTGGAATTATTTACCCTCTTTCCGATAGCCCGTGGGTTAGTCCCGTTCATTATGTACCCAAGAAAGGGGGTATGACCGTCGTCACCAATGAAGATAATGAGTTGATTCCCACACGTCTCATCACCGGATGGAGAGTGTGTATTAACTATCGTAAGCTTAATGATGAGACTCGTAAAGATCATTTTTCACTCCCTTTTATAGACCAAATGCTCGAACGTTTAGCGGGAAATGAGTATTATTGTTTTCTCGATGGATTTTCCGGATATTTTCAAATCCCGATTGACCCACAAGACCAAGAAAAGACTACCTTCACTTGCCCTTATGGTACGTTTGCCTACCGACATATGCCCTTCGGCTTATGCAATGCTCCGGGTACGTTCCAAAGGTGCATGATGGCCATTTTTAATGATATGATCGAGAAAATCATGGAAGTTTTTATGGATGATTTTTCGGTTTATGGAAATTCTTTTACGTCTTGCCTCTCTCATTTAGACAAAATGCTTAAACGGTGTGAAGACACCAATCTTGTTCTAAATTGGGAGAAGTGCTACTTCATGGTTAATGAGGGCATTATCCTCAGCCATAAGATTTCCAAATCCGGGATTGAGGTCGATCGAGCTAAAGTTGATGTTATCGCTAAGCTACCTCATCCCACCACCGTTAAAGGAATTCGAAGTTTCCTTGGTCATGCCGGTTTTTACCGTCGATTCATTCAAGATTTTTCTAAAATCGCCCGGCCACTGACCCACCTTCTAGAAAAAGATACTCCGTTCTACTTCTCTAAAGAATGCATCGAAGCATTTGAAATTCTTAAGAGGAAATTAACGAAAGGACCGATTTTAGTTGCCCCCGATTGGGACTTGCCCTTTGAAGTGGTGCTAGTGATTTTGCTATCGGGGCTGTCTTGGGGAAACGTAAGACTAAATATTTTCAGCCGATACACTATGCGAGTAAGACAATGACCGATGCCCAATCTCATTATACCACTACTGAAAAAGAGTTATTAGCCGTCGTCTATGCTTTTAAGAAATTTAGACCTTATCTCGTCTTATCAAAGACCATAGTGTATACGAATCATTCGGGTCTTAAATATCTCCTAGCTAAGCAAGATGCTAAGCCGAAATTGCTTCGGTGGATCCTCCTTCTCCAAGAATTTGATGTCATTATTCGTGATAAAAAAGGAGCGGAGAATCTCGCCGCCGACCATTTGTCTAGATTAAAGAACCCTCATTAAGGTGTTCTCGAGAAAAAGGAAATTACCGAAACATTTCCTCTCGAGACAATTGGAATGATATCGCTTAAAAGTGATTCTATTACCCCATGGTTTTCCGACATTGCAAATTACCATGCGGGGAATTTTGTTGTGAAAGGGATGTCGTCCCAACAAAAGAAGAAATTCTTTAAGGACGTAAAACATTATTTTTGGGACGACCCCTATTTGTTTAAGATTTGTGCGGATCAAGTGATTAGACGATGTGTTCACGGCCAAGAAGCCGTTGATATCCTCACGGCTTGCCATAATGGACCCACCGGGGGACATCCTGGTGCCAACTACACCGCTAAGAAAGTCTTTGATTCCGGTTTTTATTGGCCGACTATTTACCGTGATGCCCACGACTTGGTAAAGTCATGTGACTCTTGCCAACGTCAAGGAAAAATCTCGCAAAAGGACAAAATGCCTCAAAATGCAATCCAAGTTTGTGAGATCTTTGACGTTTGGGGCATCGATTTTATGGGTCCGTTCCCATCTTCTCGAGGGAACAAGTATATCCTCGTGGCCGTCGATTATTTGTCAAAATGGGTTGAAGCAAAGGCGCTCCCCACTAATGACGCCCGAGTTGTTGTAAAATTTTTGAAGAGTCTAGTTTCCCGATTTGGAACTCCTCGTGCTATTATAAGTGATCGCGGTACTCATTTTCGTAATGATCAAATTATGAAAGTTATGCTTAAATATGGAGTTACTCACCGTCTTTCTACCGCGTATCACCCGCAGACGAGCGGACAAGTTGAGGTTTCCAGTCGTGGTTTGAAGCATATTTTAGAAAGGACCATAGGTGAAAATCGGGCCTCATAGGCCGATAAGTTAGATGATGCATTATGGGCCTTCCGTACCGCCTTCAAAACACCCATTGGGTGCACCCCTTATAAGTTACTTTACGGAAAAGCTTGTCATATCCCCATAGAGCTTGAACATAAGGCCTACTGGGCCTTGAAACATTGTAATTTTGACCTTAAGACCGCGGGTGATCACCCAAAAAATCAAATGAATGAATTAAATGAACTTAGGGATCAAGCCTATGAGAACTATTTGATCTACAAAGAGAAAACGAAGAAGATTCACGACTCCAAAATTAAAAACCACGTCTTTAACGTTGGTGATCGAGTCCTTCTCTTCAATTCTCGATTAAAGATTTTCTCCGGCAAGTTAAAAACCCGTTGGTCTGGGCTGTTCACCATTGCTCAATTTTTCCCTTATGGAACCGTCGAGTTATCTCAACTAGACGACCCCAACTTCAAGGTGAACGGTCATAGACTCAAACACTATTTTGGATGGGACATACCATCCATGGTTGTCCCGAATCTCCAAACCTTCCCCATGGACAATTAAATTTGGGTCGAGTCAAGCTAACGACTCGATAATAAACAAGCGCTTCTCGGGAGGCAACCCGTGTCTATCTTCTTTCTATTTTCTAATAAGTGTAACGTGAGGAGACCTTCCTCTTCCATTTCTCGTGTTTCGTGTTTGTTTGTTTTATGTCTAGGATTTGCCCGAATTATGAAGACTCTCGTGCTCGTGGTTTTGTCTTTCATCCACTCGAGTTTCATCCTTCAGTGCTTATTGGGAAATCCGATATCCTAATCTTATCGATTAATGTTTATCTATTATCAAAATTAATAAACAGCTTTAGATTTGCATAAGAGGACCCCTATCTCAAAACATTGAGGACATTGTCTCGTTTTAGTCTGGGGGGTAATCTTTCGATTTGATTTTACTTTGCATTTTGCCTTATACTCTCGCAACCCCGTTTTTCCTCCAAAATTCCAAAAAAATGAGAAAATTTAAAAAATTTTGCAAAAAATATTATAAGTGTTTTGACACATTGTTGACTTTCCGTTGGTGAGAGTAGGAATAAATTTTTGACTTGATCGAGCGTGTTGAGCTCTAACTTGTCCCCTTAACATTTATAATTGAAAGTTGTGCTTGTCTCTTATGCAAGAAGCTATAAAACGCGAATTCTAGCAAGAATTTGCAAGTTTCCATAATTGACTTTAAATACGCGCAGCTTGATTTTATTAGACTAAGCATTCGCGGATCTTATTATTTAGGATTTTAAATTTGCGAAGAAAGAAAAATGATAGAGTTAAATATAAGTTAGATGCTAAGCGTGGAGTAGTTGGATCTCTTTAGAGCTCGTTGAGGTTAATTGTGGCTTTTTGCTCCCATCAGCTAAATAAACCCAAAAATATAAAAAATTTAAATAATTTAAGGTGCACGGTTTTGGCGATAATTAGTTTTTACTCCTTCTTTAGAAAATTCTTGCTTATGAGAGTTGGGTACACATCAAGGTACTGCTAGTGTTGCGGGGAAATAAACTACTGATTCCTGATAGTACATGCTATTGTTTCGGTTGTCGAAAGACCGCAGGACTCGGAATTTGGCACAATATGTAATAATAAACAAAATAATAATAATCTAAAGCCGATAAAAGTTTTCTGTTTCCTGACGGTTCGCTCCCGTTGACTCAGACTTCAAAAAGGCAGAGGAAAAATATCCAAGGTCAAAATAAGACTCCCGATTCCTGACGGTTAGCTGCTGTTGTTTAGGTTGTTTAAAAGGCCGAGGACTAATATGTGCTTAATAATGTTAATAATTTCAAATTTCGACTCCGGGGATATCCTAATAAAGCTTCTGTCTCTGGATTCGTAGATGAGTTGTTTTGGTCCAAATAAAAAGGATATCCCTTAAATCATGTTAAATTAGGACCTTGATGTGGACCTCATTTTTTTTATAAAATACTTAGAGGAAATAGGAATAAGGGAGCAAGAAGTAGCTGAGCGTACACAATTAGCATCTATGGGTAGTGTTGGCATCTAACTTGTATTTAACAATGATTTCATTTTTAAGCTTGGTTTGGGGACTCTTGAAAAATCAAGGACGATGAATTTTATCCATATGGACGTTTTTTTTATGAAAAGTGCTTCTTACTCCGTGATCCTAAAAGTTATTTATTAAATAATGAAAGTCAAAATCCCGTCATATTAGGAAAACACAAAAAGATATTATATTTGATAAAATGGTCAAACGGGGCATTTTTAGAACTATTAATTTCTTAATCTCTTTTGAGGAACATTTTGCTATTTTTCAAAATTTTTAGTAGAAAGAGGTTTGAAATTTTTTGTTTTAAAAGCATGATGTGATGACATTGCATGAGGACACGGCAATACCTTAGTCTAGTGAATTTTGTTATGTGTTAAATCACATACCTTTTCTTTATCAAAAAACGGACTTAAAAGACCAAAAACAACCATAAATGCCATATATATGTTTGTTTTTGTGTTTGTGTATGTGCAGGTAAAGGATATAAGAAAAAGACAAAACGGACGGAAACGAGCACGAGAATGAAAAGAGTGAGAAAAGCCGAGACCGGGGATGTGATTCTACATTTTTTTATTAGCCATAAACCCAAAATCTCAAAACCAAATCTTTAATGATAAATCATTGTTACAAAATATCCAAAATCATTTTCACCTCGAGTCCCTAAAAGTTTTACAAAGTTAGTCCTAAAACTAACTTTTGTTAAATCCTTAAAATAAATAACCTTAAACCAAATCCAGTCCATCTCTTATAATCCTTAAACCCAATCAAATCCTATTATAAAAAACCCAACCCAAGCCCAGTCCACTATATTAACCCGACCATTCCTTATAACTCGAAGTCAAACTAATAAAACCCGGGTCAAACTATTAAAAAAGAGGCGGGCAAATGTACTATGCATCTTCTTCCCCATCTTTTACCCCGACCTTCCAGTAATTACCCACCTCACTTAAGTACAATTAACCCTTCTAGAAGGCTGACATGTCAGGGAATGAGTTCATCCTATGTACACGGTGGCAAAAATCAAGCATCCGATTTGTGGATTCTATGTGGCACTTGATCCAAGGGCAATGATTGAAGGATGATGTCGACATTAGTGATTGAAGGGCTGGGATTTGATGGAATAAACCCTAGAAGCATCCTCAGCCATCTATAAATAGAGGCCTCTTCACCAAGCATAATAAATTTTTTTTTTTTTTTTTTGAGACTTTATTTTTAGTTTCATGTTTTAGCTTATTAAGTGATTAATTTGTAAAACCCTAAAATCCGTAATCACATTTTTATTTGAAAATTTGAAACTTAAGCTAAGCAATTAATAAGAAAATTATATTAAAACCTTATGATATAAAATATGTACATGTTATAAATTTTATCCTAAGTAATTAACTAAACCTTCCTAATATTAACCTAAACTATAAAATTTGGTACACCCTTTAAATCCATACTAGTTGTGCACGTTTTTTTTACTTGTGACTTTGAACCGAAATCTTTGTCACCCCTCCTCTTCACACGTTCACTTTGAGAACAAGATAAGACCAAGAAATTTTTAACTTAAATAAAAGATTTGGTATCCCTTTTGTGTAGCCAAATCACACGGCATTCCCAACTGAAATTAAACGCTCCTCTCATTCTCCCCATTCACAAAATACGGCTCTCTCCCATTCCTCCTAAACCGAAACCCTAAATAAGAAATATTCACCTTGTTTGGCTCTCTTGGATCGAGGAGGAAGGAAGGTTTGAAGGCTACTTTGATCATGATATTCTTGGGTGTGTTTGTGTTACTGATTCGAGAGTGTTGTCCTTGTCCTCTGGTCTCGTTAAATTTGCCGTATAGGTATCTCATCAGCCCCTTTTATTATTCCATTCATGCGACATATGTATGACATAAAATCTGAAATAATAACATTTAAATGAACCATATTAATCATGTTTTGGTATACTCTTTGCCTCGATGAATCTGTAACATATATATAACAATACTTAATGCCACATAAAATCATGAATATGTGAAACATTGGTGTCGATTTCAGTTTGGTTCTTTGCTATTCGAATCAGACCTGAGGAAGCCCTAATATAATTAGTTATTGCTTATTTATTTCATGACCTAAAACCTGGTATAACCCTAAGTAATTAATGAAGGGGCGTATGCATTTATTGGCTTGGTGTTAGGGCTCGTTTTGTGAGATGTTGTGTGATCTGTTGTGGCTCGTTAATTCTGTGTAGCGTGTGTGATTGTGTGTAGAACATAAGGCTGTAACATGTGAGTATATGTTAAGGTAATGTTTAAAACAGGTCTTGTGATACATGAAGGCCTCGTGTGCGTTTGTGTAAGTAAACATGTTATGTGATGATCTTAAACGGATTTATAAAATTGGACTGTTTAGTAATCTGAATTTGTATGCACTATAGCTCAAGTTTCATAAGGTTTTAATTCTGTATTTTTGCATGAAAACTTAATTTAATGCCATATTTAAGTTTTCCAATTGGTTTGGAGTGAATTGGAATTGTATTGGTCATGCTTTTGAATTTTATGGGATCATGTGTCAAACCTGAGTTTTGGGAACGTAAAATCAGTTGATGTTTTTGATTTTTTATTTTCAAACCACAAGTAAATGAGAGCTCTCCTTTTACAGGGGTGATATTTAAGTTATGTGTGACTTCCTGGAATTTTTGTGGAATTTTCTGAAGTGTCTCAATGGGTTAATTAAAGGCAAACTTTCTGTATGTATGTGGAGTTACCTTTCTGAACAGATCTGGAAAGATGATTTTTAAAACGGTACTTGTGCTTGGTAATAAAATCTATAAAAATTCGTGAAGGTACTTAACTGATATGGGAATAACTGAGAATTATTTCAGAATTTTTGGAGCTTAATTGGCTAGCATGAAAAATCATAAGGATGTGATCCAGATTCATTAATATATCTAAATTAAGTGATATATGATTTAGAAGTACCTATAAACCCTAAGTTTGATTAATTATAAATGTAACCCTAACTTAATAATTATGGAAACTTACTAATTATGGAAACTTGCTAAATCTGAAAAGTTGCTCAATCTGGAAAGTTATTAAATATGGAAAGTTACTAAATTTGGGAAGTTGCTATAACTAGCAGGAAAACCTAATATGACAATCTGAACAACAATAAGTCTGGAATCTGTAATAACTTATGAAATGGTTCTTAAATATTAAGACGATCATTAATTCGTGTAGATTCGTTGAAGAATGAGTAACTCCTGATACTTGTGTTTTCTGATGTGGTTTCATTCACGGTTTGAGGTACAAATATTCTACCCTTTCTCAGTAAGGGTGTTTTCTCTCATGACTTATCGATCCTTGACTTTGATCATTTGCTCTGTTATGATTCCGTTTGATATGATTCTGTTTAATATGATTCCGTTTGATATGACCCGTTTCATATGAGCCTTTGCTATGATTCCCTTGATATGATCCTTTGGATTGATATTCGTTTTACAATTCGTTGATATGATATTCGTTTGCTATCCTTTTGCTAGGATATGATTCCGTTCAGTTTGATATGCTCTGATTAGATATGATATGATGACTTGATATGATATGTTCTGTTCTATTCTGTTGTTCAAGCTTCTGTATTTGTATTCCTAGTCATGGAGGTACCATAGCCATGTCATTGAGGCACCAGTAGCATGACACTTTCTGTGGAGGGGTGATTGATCCACGGTGTCCCCTTCTGTTCTGTTATGATATTTGTGCACATTGGCCATTATGATATGTGTATATGCCTGTCATGAGCAGGTGTATATATATGATTTGTTTTGCAAGGGGTGTATGGATACATCATAGGTTCTGTTCTATTCTGGATATGATTAGTGATTGGTTTGTGCGTGCCATGCACCCCATTTCACTTCTGGGAGCTAGCTACTCCATTTGGTACTTGAGAGGTCTCCCCTCCTTGTACAACTTATGATTTGACGGATATATGGATATGATATGATTGATTATGTGATTAAGCATGTGGCATGCTTTCTGAGCTCGATGGGCATTTCTGTTCTGTTATATGATTATGATTCTCTGATTGATTCCTTTGACTTCATTATGATCTCCTTATGTTTCGCTATGATTTGCTTCTTATGATATATGATATTTTGTTCAGTTGATCCTTGATCTCTTATTCGTTTGACAGATGATTTTCGTCTAGCAGGAGCTTATGTTCCTTTTTCTTATACTTATATATGTTCGATTATTCGTTTTGGTTTATATATGTTCACTGGGCTTTTTAAGCTCAGCCGCATTTCTTTTCCTGCGACAGGTTTTAGGTTGGAAGCTGGGATTGAGTGAAGAGTGCATAGGAGCTCTTAGTGGACCACCCTGATGATAGATACCCATTTGCTTTTAGATTAGACATGGATTTACCTTCAGTTAGCTTTGACTTGGATTTGTATTTCAGTTTTTTGGAACTCATTATGTATAGAGTTAGTATTTCGTTACTATCATTAGAAAACCTGTAACACCCCAACCCGACAAGGGCAAAGATGTCACAAATACATGGTTTCACATCAGATACAAGCATTCAAGAAATAAAATAGCGGAAGCCTTAACATTAAAATCCAAAGGAAAATAAGTCAACACGACTTCTATCAAGTGCAAGGCAGAAATAACAAAGTACAAAACAGAATCCAAATGCCCAACAATGGCATAACAGAAATAATATCCAAATGGTCACACTAGAATGACAAGGTCTAAACTTCACACAAGTTGCTCTCATCCCAAAGCAAAACCCAGCTTCCTAGCTTAAATACCTGCCGCAGGAAAAGAAAATGCGGCTGAGCTACGAGAGCTCAGTGAACAGATATAACGGGAACAAAGCAGTAGTAACGGAATAATAAAGTAAAAGAAATAATACCAGGTGTAACAAGAGTCAGGAAAAGGAATACAAAAGAGTTATGCAGACATACCAGGAACTAAGAATGGTTACAATGGTGAATGTAAATGAAACCAGAACCCACCAAAATCCCAAGTTAAACCAAGTCAAGTCCAATGTCAGGTCAAGTTGTCAGGTCATAAGGTTACAAGGTTTCAGGTAAACAGAAATCCTCTACGAGCCCAAACATATCACATCAAATCAAATCGTATATCAGGGTTCATATCAGGATTCATATCAGGGGGTTCAATATCAGGATTCATATCAGGGTTCATATCATAAGTGTCAAAATCCTTAAATACCGTTTTCCATAAAAGTATTCTTTAAAAGGTTTCATAAAAGAGGTTATTTGAAAATGGTTTCTATAAAGATAATCTTACCAATAGTTTCTTAAAACATTTTCATAAATTATCAAAAAGGTTTTCTCAATCCAGTTATACTATCAGGTGTATCAAGGTTCAAGTCCAGGTTCATGGCAAGGTTCATATCAAGGTTCATGACAAGGTTCAAAACAAAGGTTCAAGTCAGAAGATAAAGCAAGGGTTCAAAGCAAGGTTCAAGAACAAGTACAACAGGTCAAGGTTCACAATACAAGGGATACATAGCAATGGTTCGGGAAATCTTAAACGAATCAATAAAATAAATCAAGAGACGAAGGCCCATTACTGAAAAGGGCAGAATATCCGTACCTTATTCAAAGAGCAAGCACAAACACAAAAGTAGCTGACAGGGAATCAAATTTTTCCCTCATCAAACCTAAGGAGTAGAAGACAGAAATACGAAAGGGGTTTCAGTTATCTTTCCATTATAAGTGACTTTCTATTTTTAGCAAGTTTCCCGAATTAGCAAGTTACCATATTTAGCAAGATTCAAGTTTTAAAAATAGAAATCTCATAATTTACCATTCGAATACTTTATTTTCCAGAATTACACCTTTAGCCTCCAAGTTTCCAATATTTACAATTTATACCCCTTTACTTTATTAGTTTACAAATTAACCTTATACTTACATAATTACAATTTAACCTTTACAATATTCATGTTACACCTCAAGTCCCTTTTATTTCTTCAATTTACAGAAATTTACCTTCAATATAATTAAGTTACAAACAGCCCTCAACTTTCGGTAACTTACACATTTGGTCCTTTTACTTATTCAAAATTTAATTCGATTTACATAATTTGCCATAATTACATATTAAGCCCATAAATACTCAAATTCACACATTTCACCCTTTATATTATTATTTACTTCGTGACCCTTCCATTTTCCAGAAATTACACATTTAGTCCCTCATTTAAATTATTTTCCAAATCGTTATATATCTAATTAACAAAATACCTTTTAATTCCAAAACTTTCATATTTTACAAATAGCACCCTCAAGTTATATTTTATTCATATTGTCCTTGATTTATAGAGTATTACAAAAATGGTCCACGACTTTTAAAAGTTACAAAACATACCCTTTAACTATTTAAAATATCAATCGGTAAACGCAATTACTTCTCAAAATCAAACCCTAATTATCCAAAACACTTTCCAATCATATTATCATCATTATAACCTCATTAGGATCAAATCTAAACTATATTAAGAACCCTAACACATTCGTTTCCTTTTTAAACCAAATATACGATTTTTAACACTAAACCTGATTAACCAATTTAATTCGAAACAATTATATTAAGCTTCCATAATTCGAATTTACATTTTTCTCAGATCATATGGTGTATAAGGAAGCTACGAAAATTATATAAGAGTCCAGAAAAGTCGCCACTATTTTTAGATCGAGTTTTTACGTTTTAGGGTTTATAAACCCATTAATTCGAAAACAATTCATAGATCTTGCATGATCATTTTTATCATTTTATAAATGTGTTATATGATTAGGAGAAGGCTAGAAAATTACCAGAAAAATTATAGATCAAAGGATTTACACGCTATGGATTTTTGTGGCTCGGTTTCACTATTTCCGACCAATTAATTCGTCACGCCCAAACGATCGACTCCAGGACCTTGTGGCTATTTTTCCCACCTCCTTTGCACCACCAAGAACTCCAAAAAAATACCTCCTTGCCTCAAAAAAATCGGATCAAGTGTGTGGGATTTTTATGGGTGGCGGCTAAATGTTTTTAGGGTTTAATGGGAGAAAAATAAATCATGTGTTGATATAAATGTGTTAGACCGAGTATTTGGGGGGAAAATGGGCTAGAATACCGGCCTTAATTGGCCAAATCAATTTACCATTTTTATCAAATTTTCTATTAATTTAATTTGTATTTAAAAGGTTTTTAATTAATAATAATTATGTATTATTAATATGGAATTCGGCCCAAGTGATGTTTAAGTGAAATAATACATTTTGTACTTTGTAAAAATAATTAGAGCTTGCCTCAAAATTATCTCGCTTGATTTGTAGTTCGTTTCCAGAGATTCGGGATTAATTCGGAACTTTAATTAAGCTTTAATTAAATTTTAAAGTTTTCAGGGGCATTTTGGTAATTTTGTATGTTTTAGATTTTCGGGTTTTATAAAACCTTTGTAACCGTTATGTTTATAAGTCTTCCGCTTGCGTTTGTATGTTCTGATTGACACCATAATGTGGCATTTTGACCCTTGTCGGGTTGGGGTGCTACAATTATGGTATCAGAGCTCAGGCTTCGACTTGTAGCACATAAGTTATGGCCTGTGAAGATTTGGACCCTTAGGTTTGCACTATAGGAGCTTATGGTATGACCTTTGAAGGATTTGCTTTAGGTTTCTCCTCATAGGAACTTCAGTTATGACCGGTGAGGATTGGGTAGATTTTACGATAAGGCTTTGGTTAGCTATCTGTCTTCCGCATCACTCTGATTTGTGCCTCGGCTTTTAGTTTTGCCCTATAAGATCAATCGTTCCAGAGATTTAGAAAATTATCAGGACACGCAAGATAAATTTAGAAATCAAATAAGTTTAGAATGCTTTGAAAATTTTGTAGTATGCCTTACAGGTTTCACTTTCTGAGGTTATCACATTCTTTCGAACTGTAGTCTATCATTCGTTTGTTATTCGTTTAGATACCTTTTCGTTCATTCAGAGAATTCGTATATATATGAATCCGATGTGTTCGATACATTCTGTGGTTTCTCTTGCTATTGCTAAGCATATTAAGGTTCCTTCTGCACTATTAGAATTTGCTACACCTGGTTCTATCTCTATGAGATATCTTGTGATTATTCATCACGAGTATCGGGATTGTCCAGTACCTTTCGAAGATATTTGAAGATAAGTTTCGTTTTGCTAATCTGTTTCCTTTGGAAAAATCTGATTCGATATTATTTTGAATATGGATTTGTTGACTGGGCATCAAGATGCTAACAACAGTCATATTAGATTTGTTATCTTCGGCGATTTGAGAAACTCAAAATTCTGTACTACGTTTCCCAATCTGGTAAACAATTATGATAACCTTTTTGCTTTGAAAACTCGTACGTTAATCCCTCGCGGTTGTGAAGATATTTCGTTTGATGAAACTCGCCTCGAGAGTTATTCGGTTGTTTGAAATGTTCGTGATATATTCCTTGATGAACTACCAAGATTTCCATTTGAATGTGAAGTTGTTTTGATCTGGTTATGAGAATTTGTTTAGTCACGACTCAAGGTAGAATGTGATTGCAATAAAGGCATGTGTATATGATGCAAGTATTATGACGTCTGGCCAACGTGATAATAGTTACATCATATAACTTGGACTTATTGGGATCATAGGATATTTTGAGAAGTGCCTGAGAATGGTAAGTTATTTGAATGAGAATTCTGTCCGCATAGAAAGACGTTTTACCAAATTCTAAAACTCCGTATTTTATGACATTAGTTGAATGGAAAGAATTGAAGGACCATCTTCTAGGAAGTGGTTTTATCTGTCCAAGGGTGTCTCCGTCTCGTGCTCCAGTTTTATTCGTAAAGAAGAATGATTATAGTATGAGGTTGCGTATCAAGTTTTGAAAGCTGAATAGTATTACTGTTAGAACCGTTATCCGTTACTTTGAATCGAAGATTTGTTTAATCAACTTCAGGGTGTGAAGTTTTTCTCAGTGATTGAGTTTGGATTCGATTATTTTCAGTTACGTTTAAAGGAGCGAGATGTTCCTAGAATTGATTTTCTTATTCGTTATGATCTCTATGAGTGTTGTGATGCCAATTGTATTGGCTACTGCTTCGACTGTTCCTATGGACTTTTTAAATCGTTTCTTTCATGAATACTTGGAAAATTTGTCATAGTATGAAATATTGGTATATTCAGAGAAGAAAGAGAAACACGGGGATCATATTCGTATTCTGTGTTGAAATTCCTACGTCAGAAGAAGCTCTATGTAATATTTCCAAAGAGTAAATTTGGTTGGGATGAAGAATGAGAGGAGAATTTTGAAAAGCTAAAAAGAGATTTGTTTCTGCTCAAGAAAGAGACTTAGTTATGTCCTTATGCAACACGGGAATATTTGATTATACTTCAATTCAGCTAGAACCGTAGGAGGTGAACTATCTGACGCATGACTTGGGAGTGAACTGTGACAGCCATGAAAAAGCTCAGGAGCAAGACAGTGGAATATGATCTATGTTAGAAGACTTGAAGGAAGCGGTTTTGATTGAAGCACACAGTTCTAATTGCTCTATTCATCTTAGTTGTACTATTATGCATAGAGACTTGAAGCAAAACCTTAATGGAGTGGTATGAAGATGGTTGTGACTACATTGGTGGCGAAGTGTTTAGCGTGTCAACAGGTTAAGATTCAGCATCAGCGTACAAGTGGTTTTCATTAGTTTTGGATGTTCGTATGTGGAAGTGGGATAAGTGGGATTAAACTTTCAGGGACTTTTTAACGGGATTTCCGCGCACATTTAGGAAGGATTGTACAATTTGGGTTGTAGTGGATCGTTAGACTAGGTCGGCTCACTTTAGAAGATTGGCAGATATTTCTTCGGCAGAAGATTATTTAACCTACATGGCGCACCTGCAGTGATCGTGTCAGAATATTCGCGTTTTACTTCACATTCCTAAGAATAACTACTGAAGGCTTGAGGAACCAGACTCGAGTTTAGAAATGCTTTACACCCAGACTGATGGACAAACAGAACAAGCTATTCGAACTTTGGGGGATGTGTTGAGTGTTGATGCAAATAATGTTCTAAAAACGTTATTTATATCTTTCTATTACTTCACGTTTTGAGGATGACAAAATGTGAAATCACGTTACGTTAAAATTAACGTAAACAAGTTTTTAATCGGAAGATCCCGTTTCTACGTAAACCACTCTAGAACAAATTTACAAACTTGACAAATGATCAAAGAAGTAAATTTTGGTTTTAAGACTTCACATTTTAATGTGACAAAACATTTTTTCAAAAATATACATGACAAATTATTTTTGAATATTTAAGAAATGTTTTAATGGAAAAATAAGTTTAAATTACATAACAGCTATTTTCCCCCCCAAAATCAGCTCCAAACTTCCCCAAATAAGTTTTCACTAGAAAAGACAAAAATTGGAGCGTCTTTGTCTGGGACGGCTCCACGGTTCCACTAAATTTAGTGGAGCCGTGGGTGATTTAGTGGAGCCGTCCCTCTGTAACGGCCAGATTTTTTCTGCCTATAAATACCAGCCCTATTCACAGTTTTTGGGCATCCTTTTTCACACAGAACTTTCTGAGTTCAAAACCCTCTTCACACTTTCTTTCTTTGATCATTTGGATTAGTTTTTCTTTTGTTCAAGAGTTATCCTATCATCCCACCAAGTGATCCTCTTCATTCTTCTTCAATAGCAAGAGAAGAACACAAAGTATCCAAGAAGATACAAAGTGTTATCATTCCTCTTCAAGTGCAAGAGAAGAGCTCAAAGTATCCAAGAAGATACAAGAGTTATAGTTGTTAGGTTTATTGTAACATTTGTTACATACTTGATTGTATCATAGCATACATCAAGATCATTTTTCTTTTGTGAGAGTGTGAGTGAAGATCATTGTGATCTTATAAGAGATAGTGAACATCTCTTGAAGCCATTGGGCTTGTGTGATTGATCAAAGGATCTAGAGTAGATAGAATAGGTTGAGTGAAGTGAGAGTTGATCTTTCCAACTCTTCTCTTTACTTACTTTACTTATTATTAGTTAGTTTAGTGTGTAGTTCATATTGGTGTTGATTGATTACACATAAGATTCGAATCAAGGTTTTCAATAAGTAGACTTTTAAGAAGTTTTCAAAAGAGCTTAAAAACCGGTAAAACTATTCAACCCCCCCCCCTTCTAGTTTTCCACAATTGGTATCAGAAGCCACGTCAGTCAAGATTTTAAAGTATATTGTATTTTAAAACTTGAATCGATCAATGGATTCCGACAAATATCTAGTAGGGCAATCTATGCAAAGACCACCACTTTTCGAAACCGATTGTTTAATTTATTGGAAAACAAGATTCGAAACGTATGTGAAATCAAAAGACATTGATCTTTGGCATGTTATTACCGTGGGTGACTTTAAACCGATTCAAATGAATCTGGAAACTAAAAGGGATGAAATAGTTTCTTATGATAAACAAAGTGATGAACTTAAAAGAAAACTAGCCAAAAATAATGAGGCTAAAATGATGATTTACAATGCTTTGCCTAAAAAGGAATTTGAAAGAATTTTCATGTGTAATACGGAAAAAGATATTTGGAAAACTTTGTTAGTCACTCACCAAGGTAATAATCAAGTCAAAGAGAACAAGATTGATCTTCTTGTTCAACAATATGAACAATTTTCCATTTCGGAAGATGAGTTAATAGATAATGCTTTTGCTAGATTTAATACTATTATCACTAGTCTTAAAGCTCTTGATGAAGGTTACTCTAGAAAGAATTATTTTAGGAAGTTTCTTAGGGCTCTACATCCTAAATGGAGAGCAAAGGTCACCGCCATTGAAGAATCAAAGGACTTGGCAACATTGTCACTCGATGAACTAATAGGAAACTTGAAAGTTCACGAGATGATAATCAAGAAAGACTCTGATATAGTTAGAGGCAAAAGTGAAAGAGTTAGATCTCTAACATTAAAGGCCAAGAAAGATTCTAGTGATGAGGAATGTTCGAGTTCCGATAGTGAAGATGAAGAATATGCATTAGCAGTTAGGGACTTTAAGAAGTTCTTTAGGAGAAGAGGTAGGTTCGTTAGGCAACCTCATGATGAAAAGAAGACATCACAAAAGAACCGAGTTGAAAAGAATGGGACAATTGATAGGAGATGCTTTAGATGCGGAGATCCTAATCATCTCATAGGAGAATGTCCCAAATTACCAAAATCCAACAACCAATGAGCTTTCATAGGAGGCTCTTAGAGTGATAGTGGTGAAGAAGAAGAGAAGAAGCCCAAGGATGAAACATGCCTAATGGCTCAAGCTTCTCATGAGATATGCTTGGGAATCGACTTGGAGCCTGACGAATGGGTCAAGGATAGTGGATGCACTAATCATATGACGGGTAATCAAAGTCTTTTCTCATCATATAAAGCATACAACGGAGGTAATGTCACTTTCGGTAGCAAACTTAAGGGCAACATTATTGGCAAAGGTACGATCACTCAAAACTCCCTCACTATTAAAAATGTAGAGCATGTAGACAACCTAGGATTTAACTTACTTAGCATTAGTCAAATGGTAGATAATAAATGTAGAGTTATATTCTCCGAAGAGGGTAGTGAGATCATTAAGGATGGTAAAACCATAGGCAAGGGAGTTAGGAGAAATGGCTTATTTTTCATGAAAACCATAGAGCATGTAGAGAACCTAGGATTTAACTTACTTAGCATTAGTCAAATGGTAGATAATAAATGTAGAGTTATATTCTCCGAAGAGGGTAGTGAGATCATTAAGGATGGTAAAACCATAGGCAAGGGAGTTAGGAGAAATGGCTTATTTGTCATGAAAATAGGAAATAAGCCTCAGGATAGGATATGCTTAACAACCATAGATGATAATTCCACTCTATGGCATAGGAGGTTAGGTCACGCCAATATGCGATTGATACGATCATTTACGTCTAAGGAACTAGTTAGAAACCTACCTAAGATTAAGTTTGATAAACATTATTGTAACGCTTGTAAAGTTGGGAAACAAGCTCATTCTAGTCACAAAGCTAAGAATATGGTCTTGACCTCTAGATGCCTAGAACTACTTCACATGGACTTATTTGGTCCATCCGCCGTACGGAGCTACGGAGGAAACTACTACACCTTAGTGATAGTTTATGACTACGCTAGGTATACTTGGACTAGATTTCTTAAGAATAAAACACAAGCCTTTGAAGAATTCGAGGTCTTTAGTAAGAAAGTTCAAAATCAACTAGGATGTACAATAGTTTCCATTAGGACGGATCATGGTCGGGAATTTGATAATGAAGTGCAATTTGGAGCATATTGTGATGCTAATGGTATTACACACAATTTCTCAGCTCCACGCACTCCACAATCAAATGGGGTAGTTGAGCGGAAAAATCGTACTCTACAAGAAATGAGTAGAACGATGTTGAATGAACAATCAATTCCGCAAAAGTTTTGGTGTAATGCAGTGGACACCTTAACTTATATTCTTAATAGGATTATAATTAGACCTATCTTAGGAAAAACCCCATATGAAATCATGAAAGGTAGAAAACCTACTCTTGATTACTTTAGAGTGTTTGGAAGCAAGTGCTTCATACTTAACACTATAGACTACCTCACCAAGTTTGACCCAAAGTCTTACGAAGGTGTTTTCCTAGGTTACTCCCAAAGTAGTAAAGCCTATGTAGTCCTAAACAAAGAAACCATGAAAGTCGAAGAATCACTCAACGTGACATTCGATGAAAGTCCTCCACCAACTAAGACATCACCCTTGGTGGATGATGACTTAGATGAGGATAAAGCCATTAAGGTCAATGGCAAGAAACCTTTAGAAGATGACATTGAGGATGAAATAGTTGAAGTTGAAGAAGTTGTCAACATTAAGGAATCCAAGAACCATCCTATTGAAAATGTCATAGGAAACCTAAACCAAAGAACCCTTAGGTCACAAGCCCAAAACAAAAGTAATTTCTTTTGTTTTATATTAACCGTAGAACCTAAGAATGTAAGTGAAGCGATTAAGGATGAAAGGTGGGTGGTTTCCATGCAAGAAGAACTTAATCAATTCACCGCAAACCAAGTTTGGGATTTAGTACCTGCACCTAAGAGTCAAACAATCATAGGAACTAAGTGGGTGTTTAGGAATAAGCTCGACGAAAATGGCATCGTAACTAGGAATAAGGCAAGGTTGGTAGCACAAGGCTATAACCAACAAGAGGGAATAGACTATGATGAAACTTATGTAACCATAGCTAGATTAGAGTCCATTAGGATACTCCTTGCCTATGCATGTGCCTTTGACTTTAAATTGTACCAAATGGTTGTGAAAAGTGCATTCCTAAATGGTTATATCAATGAGGAGGTATATGTTGCACAACCTCCAGGATTCGTTGATTTCGAGAAACCGAATCATGTTTATAAACTCAAGAAAGCTTTATATGGTCTCAAACAAGCTCCAAAATCTTGGTACGACAGACTAAAAGCATTCTTGATAGAACATGAATATACCATGGGAGTGGTAGATAACACGCTTTTCACAAAGAAACATAATTCACATCTCATCATTGTTCAAATATATGTTGACGACATCATATTTGGCTCAACTTGTCCAGAATTGTTCGATGATTTCTCTAAAATCATGCGCGACGAGTTTGAGATGAGCATGATGGGCGAATTAAATTTCTTCCTTGGTTTACAAATTAAACAAATGGAAGATGGTATCTTCTTTAACCAATCTAAGTATAGTAAGGAAATGCTTAAGAAGTTTAGTTTAAAAGAGTCTAAGCCCATGAAAACTCCCATGTCCACGAAAATAAAACTCATGAAAGATAAAGAATGTGAGTCCGTGGATAGCACTAAGTATAGAGGTATGATAGGAAGTTTACTATACCTCACGGCAAGTAGGCCCGATATCATGTTTAGTGTCTGCCTTTGTGCTCGCTTCCAAGAGGATCCCAAAACCTCTCACCTTGAAGCGGTTAAGCGTATCTTCCGATACATTAAAGGCACTATACACTTGGGATTATTTTATCCCAAGGGGACCGGTGTAGAAACTATTGTCTATGCCGACTCTGATCATGCGGGAGATTATGTGGATCGAAAGAGTAATAGTGGCGTTTGTACCTTCATGGGTTATTGTCTAACTTCTTGGTTCTCCAAGAAACAAACGGCTCTTGCTATCTCCACAACCGAAGCCGAGTACGTAAGCGCCGGAAAGGCATGTCAACAAGCACTATGGATGAAACAAGCCCTTATAGATTATGACATCCATCTAGATGACGTCCCAATTATGTGCGATAATAAAGGTGCTATTGACTTGAGCAAAAACCCCGTTCAACACTCCCGTACTAAACACATCAAAATTCGCCACCACTTCCTTCGCGATAATGTTCAGAAAGGAAATATTTCTATTGAGAAAGTTCCTTCTCAGGACAATATCGCAGACATCTTAACCAAACCTCTCAAACGAGAATCCTTTAACTACCTCCGTCTAGGTCTAGGAATGATGGAACATATTCCATAAATCTCATGACTCTTGAAGTCATCTCGTGTGTCTCGTTTCGTCTAGTTTAGGTTCTCCTAGTCAAAAGAATTTATTAGGTATAAATTATTTCCTCTTGTTAAAAAGTCTCACTAAAACAGCGAGACTCATTCGTCAAAAATTAAAATAGGACAGAAAATCATCCCAGCAGATCACGGCTCCACTAAATGTGGCACGGCACCGTTAAATTTAACGGTACCGTGGAACCGTGTATCTGGCACATTCCTTATTTCAGTCCCCTTTTTCCCACACTACTCATTTCAAAACCTATCTACTTCTGTAACTGTTGTCATAACCTTACCTCACATTCCAAAACTCAATCACACCCCTTCAAGATCATATTCAAAACATTGTCTTTCAATATTCTCAATCATTTCCAATTTTTCAACACTAATTGTAAGTTTTCTTACTCTAATTTTCTCTAATTTTGAGTCTAGGGTTTGTTCATTAATGAAAATTGAATTGGGGTCTTTTAATTTTTACTAGGAAACTTTCAATTAGAAGTCATCAACACTAAAATATTTCAAAATCTTTGGTGCTAAAACATTGAAGTCACCAAACACCCCAATTCCATGGTTTTCAAGAATCTCACGAAACTAGGATCATGAAACATTTTTCATGCATTGTTGATGCAAACTAAAAACATTTTCTCATGCATACATGATCTCATGAATATTGATCGAATTACATAATCAATATGTATTTTTTGATATATTTGTTTGAGCAAAAGTAAAATTAGGAGTGTTTGGGTAATCTCATTATTTTCTTTTGAGTCGAGATTACCGCACCTCCACATAGTTTGCATATAGGCACACACTAGACATGTGTATGTAATGCAACTATTCTTAGCTCTAATTTTTCCTAAAAATTTTCTTATAAGAAACAAAAATGTCTCATGAATATGATTTTGATCATCTTCTAACCGATACCTACACACCCGAAGTTTCTCGTGAACCCACAACACCCGGTAACCACATTCATGCCTATGTCAATCTTGAAACCCGTCGGTTTCATGAAGGTCGTGTCATTGATCCATCCCTAATCTATCATCGAGACATCAACACTTTATTTAGAGCTATAGGATTCGATTGTTTACTCCACATCAACGAGCACATTTTTCCTCGTTTTGTGTTGGAGTTCTTTCAAAAAGTCGAACTCGTACGTAACGAGGATCAATCTTTGTCACTTTGGTTTTGGATCCAAAGTTTCAAATTTGTCTTAACCCTTGAGCAATTCGCTCAAATCCTTCGTATTCCCAATCATGGGCAATGTGCCTATACTGAAGATTGGTGTCTTGAGTCCCTCTTCAACTATCGTGAAGAGGATAGTCCATATTGCTCCTACATACCCTCTCCAACCGAACTACCAAACTCATTCGTAATCACAAGTACTCCTCCTCTTACCCAAATCCAACAAAAATCCGTCTGGATGAGGTCCGTCATGAACTACTTTCTTGGGCAGTCATCCTGCGAGAAAATGTTCTACGTCTAACAGAAAATCATGAGCAACTTCTAGCGTGTTGTGCTCATATGATTTACTGTCTCCTAACCCAACAACCATACAATCTCTCCTACTTCTTCGCTAAGCGAATTGTACATCTCAAGGGAAACAAAAATAAATTGATACCCTATGGGATGTTCCTAACCCGTCTCTATCACCACTTCATAACCTTTCACCCTTACCTTCATGCTCCTCAATACTCACTTTTCACACCCGTCATGAAACCCATAACTGTGTCATATGTCTCATCCATTCTCATTTCCGAATCCTCCACCCACTATGCACCCTTTGATGATCCTAATCATGAGAATGAGATGCTTGTTCAAGACGAGAATGTGACAAGAATGGGAGAATGCTCAAGCCATAAGTAGTTATGAAATGATTTATATCTCTTATTAGGGTTTATTCTTAATAGATCATATTAGGAATTAATACTTTTAATTATCTTGCATGCTTAACATTAAATCCTTCACCTTGCATGAATATTCTATTTGGATGATAGTTTATCTTGTCCTTTATGCTTGCATGCTTATGCTTATCTTGGCAATTTACATGATAACCTTTATGTGCTAGATATAGCTTAATATGGGACATATTATGCAAATAAGTCTTTAGTGACTTTAGGCACTATCATTTCCAGGAACTAGTTCCCCTAGAAAACATTCCACTAGCTGCCCAGAACTTGCCTGAACTGGAAAATTCGTGACTACAGTGTCACGGTACTGTTAATAGGCCATGGTACCGTTAAATTTAACGGTACCGTGTGATATTTAGTGGTACCGTGCACCTATTTTACGAATTTTCATTTGTTCCTCCTACAATCCCTGCAACCCTAACCTCAAACCTGCAAATCTTACAACATCACACACCCCCTAAGATTCCCTTGCTACACCATAGGACACTCCCATCCACTTTAATTCAAATTTCATCCATCTTGCCTATATAAGGCTTCACCCTTGCAAGTTTATCTTGCACTTCATCTTCAACCTCTCATCATACACACACCATGTCCTCCACATAAGGATCCACCACTCACATCTCAAAGAAACCTAGAATAACCGTAAAACCACCAACAAGACCACTGATGCGTGGTTTTGCGACCTTACAACAGGTTTTACCTCTCGAGGGATCTCAAGAGGCTTACAACCCCACCAGGCAGTGTACCTAACCGATGTAGTATAGTGTAGTGGTAAGTACGGGGGATTGATCGTTCTCCACAGGGAATAGTGTTCGTTAGGTATGAAAAATTACTTTAATAGGTCTAAGGGTGAGAGAAGATTCTTTTTATGTTTTTTTTATATTTTTATGAAAGCAAGTAAAATCTCGGGTTTGAAAGAGTGGGCGGAATTAGTTGCTAGTCAACTAACCCAAATTACTACGAATGCAAATAAAATAAAATAACAGAAAATGAAAATGTTGGTGAAAACTTATGTGGAGGGAAATGTGTTTACTTAGATTTCCTTACTCCCTAACTATCATTTACCGGTTGATTAGTGTGTATTAGTCGCGTGGATGACGGGTGTATTCCTTAATACCATTCGTGGGGTGGCGTACGTACTTCCCCAACTCTACAAGCTCCTACTTCACTCTTATGTCGAGCCGGCTAGGAAGCTCCTAACATGGGATCACTAGAATTCGCTTGTGCATTAAATACAACCATAAAAACCTTTAGTACGCATTGGTTCATGTTTCTTAAGACGTTCAAGCAAGTTACCGAATAGGAAGTTAGCCAGTTTTCTTAAGCCTAACATAGATGAACAATCATCCAATACAACTAACAACACACTAATAACCAATAATCAATAGCTAGGTTTCATTAGATCTAAGCAAACACAAGATAAATCTAGCCTAAAATGTTAAACAAAAGACAAGAATAAGATAGAATCAAACAACACATAGACATATTGAATGATTAATTGATAACTTATCTTCAATGTAACATGGAAGATCTCAAGGCAAAAAGCCTTGAAAGAGCTGCCAAATTCGTCCTAGGGTTTTCACACACAAAGTTCCCCAATAAGTTCCACAATAAGTTCCACACTAATGACAAAGAATTGCAAAACTATATATAGATTTTTAGATCTGACGGCGTCACGTTATGGAGTGTGACGCCGTCACCTCGCCGCTTTTAGGGTTCTCGGATGACCTTCTTGACGCCGTCCCTCTTTAGCTCTCCAAAATCCGTTCTGGCTTATCAAGGCTTGACGCCGTCAGACTATGAACGTGACGCCGTCCCTCTTTAAATTATAACGTGACGACCTTGATCAAATTAAAGGGTGACGCCGTCAGAATTTCCATGCAATTTCTCTGGCTTATCATGAGTAAATTTCACATCCACCACTTTTGCCAAGCCATGACGCCGTCCAGGGTTAATCCTGACGCCGTCAAAGGTAACTTCCAGCAAGATTTTGAGACTTTGTCGTTTTCTTCACTTTTATGCTCCAAAAACGTCCAAAATGCTTCCTTTTCCAGATTTCTTCTCAAAAGTACCTAAAATGACAAAAGGAACGATTTAGGGCAATATTTGATCAAATAAATACGATTTAGGGCTTAAATGACCCCTTAAAAGCGGTACACTTTTCGCTTCATCAAATACCCTTACACTTGAGATTTGCTTGTCCTCAAGCAAATGCGCTTTTATTCTAATCAAAATACAAGTTAGGGGTCATTTAATGCTAACATAAAAGTAATTACAACAAATATTCGTTCCACTTTAATCATAATAAGCACGGAGATTATAAACTAGCACCTCACAAGTAGTGTTTAGATACTCACATCTCTTAAGTGTCATCAAAATAAATCTCATAAATGAAAACGGATAATATCTCTCACTACCTGTCATAGCAAATAGATTACCATAGGCTTGGGAAAGGATCGAAAACCTCCTCCACTCGGCGTAAGCACCAAAGATAAACTATCAAAGAGGGCTTTTAAATGGGTTATAACGTTAGGTGTAGGGAAAAGGAAAACACGGTTTTGTTGGATAAGGGATATTTTACTGGTGGCGAGTTAAAGATCTTGATCAATTACATGTACTATACAATGTTGCTAAGCCAAGACTCGACTCAATCTTAAGCTAATGAAAGAAAATAACAAAAACATAATAAAAACATAAAATAAAACGGGATGGTAGTCCGTATGTTTTTTCTACTTTTCTTTTTCTCATTTTTTTGTATTTTTCTTGATTTTTTTTTTTTTTTTTTTTTTTTTTGCATACACTTTTGCCCTACCATCCAAAATAATACATCATAGGGGCATTGCATTCCCCTTACACTTGAACTTTTACATAACTTTACAAATAACTATTCTAATGACTCGAATTAAGATAATTGAAAAACTTGGAGTACTTTTAAAATATTTAGCACATATGGGGGTAATAAATGATGTTCTTCCCCATTACTCTATTACACTAGTACTTTACCCATGAGTCCCAATCGTCCCAAAACAATATGTACAAGGATATGACTCGACTTAGCAACCATGTAATCAATTAGATAATTAACTTGGGTTTAAACAAATGTTGTCACAATAATGCACTAAAAATGAGTGCATATAAGGTAGGCTAAGGCGATTTGGGTGTACATTTTAGTGGGGTGTAACAAATTCTTCCTTTAAGTAAAATGCTTAAAGGCCGAAACGAAAAGATAGGCTCTGAGGGGTGTACTAGGGGTATCGTGTACTAAAAATGAGTACAACGCAAAGGGTGTGGGAGAATTACTTGACCAATGTAGCCAATGTAATTATAACAAAAACATAGGTGTAAAACAATGGGTGAATCCTAATGCCTCTTATCATGTAGTAAATCTAATTACACGAATGTAGTCTCACTTGTGGCCTTGGAATGGTCCTAACGCAAGTTCTAGAATCTAAGTGCTACCGGTACACACATCATAGCATAAATGCTTTTCCTACCAATTCTAGGGGCGAACCTCACATATTTGGGGGTGGAAAATTTTTTAGTGGTACGGTTTTTGTGCTAGTCATATAACTCCTATCCGTGAGACGCTCATTAAGATCAAAGTTTCACTCCTATATGTTGTAAAAAATTTTAAATTTGGTACTAAAATTACCCTAACAGGTATTTATCTCAGTTTTATTACACATCTACCATCAAACAAACAAAAATCAAGCGCACTTGTATTCTCAAAAAATCGTATTTTTACCCCCCCTTACACTTAAGATGAACATTGTCCCCAATGTTCAAATAACAAGATGTAAAAGTATAAAGTAAAAGAATGAAATCAAATACTCCCCTGATTCGTTCGGTGGATAATGAAGTAACACGGTTAGATCTTCTTCCAAAGAGAATGTTGAAGCTCCATGACTAATGCATCGCCATAAGCTTGATCCAAAACATTTCCTTGTCCAAAATAACCTGTTAAACCTGAGAAAACAAACACGAAAACCTGCATAACATCGGCGGGATAAATCTATATATAAGGATATAATGCTTGTGGAATGATAATTTTGCAGATTCCTGGAGATTATAAGTTATAGATTTAATAAAAACTTTTTATGAAAACAAAACTTTCAAAAATTTTCAGAAAATTAAACCTGTCGCCGTCAGGTTGTAACTCCTGACGCCATCAGAAATGATCTGACAGAATTCTCATGTTACGTTTCCGGAAAAATTTTGGAAAAACCTATACCTTACTTCCTGGAATTCCTGCAAAACTTCATTATGACTTGATACAAGCATTTGACTCAAACAAATACTAATATGTATGTTAATTTATTATTATTACGATTCATGTTCATTTGTATTCTAATAAACCGATTTAGATTTCCCTTACACTTAACTTTTGCAAAATACCTTTATATGTAGTTAAGACGAAGTTAAAAACAAAATAAAGCATTTTCACAAATTAGTTTTGAACATGAATCAATAACAATAAAATTTAAACACACATACGGAAGCAAATAAAATCAAACAAACAAATAAATAAACACACAAAGCAAATAAAGCTTGGGTTGCCTCCCAAGAAGCGCTTTTCTTTATTAACGAGTCTTGTAGCTAGACTCAAAGTAAGGCTCATCTAGTGTCGCTTATGCTCACGTATCCGAGTGTGAGCCATCTAATTGTTGCCACATCTTTCTTGTATTCATCATTCGGCTCCAAACATCCATGATAGTATCTCTTATTTTTCTCATGTGGATGATGTGTGCCAAAACACACATCATTTTTATAACAGAAAAACACACTAAAATAGACTAATAACAATAAAACATGTGAAATTATATTGCAAATTTGTTTGGTTTTTGTTATTATGTCTTGCAGGTACAAGGGTTTGAAAACAGAGCGAAAACGGATATCACCCGAGCACTCCATTGGAAAGAGCACGAAATTACCAGGTCAAGCCAAAGTACCGTTTGAGAATTTTTCAAGCAAATGCGAAGCTAAAATGAAGATTAATTTGAAGATCTAGTGGACTCCAAGTTTTATTAAAGATTAAAGCCTAAAGCCCAAGTTGAAGAAAATGCTCCAAGGCCCAATATAAAAAAATATTGAAAACAAAGCCCATGTTTTTAAAATACATAGCATGCGAAAAAAAAAAAAAAAAAAAAAAAAAGATATAGAAGGCAATGCCACAATGGAGCCACGTGAAATAGAGGATAAATATCTCTACTTCTAATATGCTACAACTAATAAAATATAGAGGATAAATACCTCTACTTCCATGCGACAGCAAAAGAAAAAAAAAAGAAGAATAGAAGGGCATGTGAAGCTCACTCTCGGATATTAATTCAACATGGGCGCGTTTGCTTTTTGTTCCTGCTGCTCCACCAAGCCGTGCTCCAATTTCTTTCTTCAGCCAATTCGATCGCGACACGTGGCCAGCCTTGTGTCCAATGAGCCCAATCATTTGCTATTTAAGGAGGACTTGATCCGAGGCATTGATTCATTCATTAGTTAATTCACTCTCCGCATTTATTTTCACACACTCTTTCTTTTCTTTTTCTAATAGAAGTAGCAGTCCGTTTTTTTTCTTTTAGCTTATTAAGATTTAATATCTTTGAGCTTATTTTTAGTGCTTATTTTGTAAAACTTTTTTAGCTTATTAATGAAAAGGATGTTTATTACTTAGTGCTTATTTCTCTTCTTCTCATCTCTTTCTTTATTTTCTTTTTCTTTTTCTCATCTAATAAGTTATTTTAGCTTATTAGCTTATTACATCTTTTTATTTCTCTTCTTCACCCTCTAGCTCGATTCAAACAACAAAAAGAGATGCATGAGCTTATTAAGCTCGGCTTATTTTTCAAATAAGCCTTGACACCTCTTAGTTTGAGAGCAATTTTTCTTTATTTTTAGCTTTTTATATAGCTTATTTATTAGATCTATTAGTTTTATCAAGTTTTTTTTTATAAAAAGTTTGCAACTTTTTGAGTATTTCTTGAACAATAAGCTATTTAATAGCTTGTTCATTTAGATCTAGTCCTTAAATATACCCGATTCGCGTCTATTCTTCGTAGTAGGCAACTTAGCTTCGGGTGGACTTAGATCTAATAGTTTTTAGCTAAAAAGTTTTAATCTTTTTATATTTTTTTTTTAGATTATTTTTAGCTTGTTCCATCTAGTAGTAGTGCTTATTATTGCTTATTATTCACTAACCATTGATAAAGTTTTTATCTTTCTTTGTTTCTCGCCATCCTACATCTTAGGCGTGGAGCTTACGGGTCTTATAACCTTTAAAATCATTAAAGCTTACAACTTTATTAACTTTTATTAAGTTGTTTAGTTAATAAAGCTTTAAACTTTATTAACTATATAGCAAAATTAAAGTTAACAAAGACATAAACTTTAAACATTTATTTAGTTTATAAGATTGGGTGGTTATTCTCTCGTATAAATCACCGGGTCATAATCTCCTTCCTTTTTATCATTTTTAGTTTAAATATCTAGTTGTAGATCATGTTTATTATTGTGAAATTATTTGCTTTTGTTAGTTTGATTAATATGAGTAGTGAGTAGATCTTGTTATATGCTTGTTAAGTGTTAGTGAATTGTGAAATAAAGAGTGAAACCTTAGAAATTATTAGTTAATAACCTTTGGTCTACTTGTTTTGATTTTTAGTAGCTTTTACGGGCAAAAGCCGTAAATGTAACTAATTATCTAAACCAAATAGATTTTACCTAGTTAAAAAGAAGTGTTTTCAATATAAGCCAACGTTGTGAGAAAGCATTCCTTTTTAAACGGGTATTCAAAGGTTGTTGATTAATAATTTCCGGATTATTCGTGGATCTTTTTAGTTGGTTGTTTTTAACGGGCAAAAGCCGTTAAGAAAATTGATTATTTAGATATAATAATTATTACCAAGAAAAATTGATTGTTTTCAATATAAGCCAACGTTGTGAGAAAATGATTTATTTTGATAGGTATTAATTAAAAAGGGGCTTAAAATGATAATTCACACTTAATGATCTTTTCACCACACTTGACAAGCATATCTTTTTATATAATATTCTTAGCTAAATTTTATTGTCATTTAGTTGCTATTTGATTAGTTTAAATTTTGATTAGTTAAAATAGATCTTAAATCTCAAAAAAATCCAAACCAAAAATATCCGGCAATCAAGCATTAAAACTAAAAACACAAACGTAAATCTCAATTCAAATCTCGTTGGAAAAACGACCTCGGAAGATCAATTTATCACTTGTCCTCAAGTGAATCTTGGTTCTAACGGGAAAACTTACAAATATTAAAACTGCTCAATCTATAACGAATCAAGTTTTTGGCGCCGTTGCCGGGGAGATTTGTTAAGAATTTTGCGTTTTGTTTGTCGTTGGTGCCTTGAAGATCCTTTCTTTTGAAAGTTTATTTTGTTAAAAATTTGAAAAAAAATCCAAAAAAAATTTAAAATATACAAAAAGCCAAAAATATTTTTCTTTTTCTATAACTTTTAAAAAATCCAAAAATATTTTTCTTTTCAAAATATTTTTCGAAAAAATCCAAAAATATTTTTTCTCTTATTTCTTTTTAGTGCATGAGCACACGATCTTCTTCCAACGAACTAAATTCTCCCCTTTCAAATCCCGAAAGATTAATTCGACAAAGAAATCGTTGTGATCCGTCACTTATTAATATGAATAATCAAAACCAAAATCAGGGACCGCCTCCTGCGGGACCTATTCCTCAAAATCCGGCTCTCGATCTCCGAACGATGGAGGAGCTGTGCCAGCCGACTATGAATGGACGGGGCGGACCGATCGCTCCCGTTAACATTCAGGCTACGGATTTCGGACTTAAGAATCATATGATTCAACAAGTCCAACAGAGTTGTCAATACCACGGTTTACCGGGGGACGATGCTAATAAGCATATTGACAAATTCTTAACCGTTACTCAGAGTATGAAGCAAAATGGCGTCCCGCATGACGTCCTTCGCTTGAATCTCTTTCCCTACTCTTTGACACATCATGCCACCGCTTGGTTTGATCGTCTTCCAAAGAATTCTATCCATAGCTGGGAGGAGATGGTTTCTAAATTTCTATCTAAATACTTCCCTCCTTCTATGGTCACAAAATTGAGAAACGATATCAGTAACTTCCGACAGCTTCCTGACGAATCTTTATTCGAAGCTTGGGAACGTTACAAAGTTTCGATTGACCGGTGTCCTAATCATAATATGTTACCCGTTACAATCATAGATACATTCTATAACGGGTTGACTTTGAGACATCGGGATACAATCAATGCGGCTGCTGGAGGCACCTTTATGAAGAGGCGGCCCGAAGAGTGTTATGATCTTATTGAAAATATGACCGCTCACCACAATGACTGGGATACCTCAGCTCAAAGGGGCGAGTCATCTCGATCTATCACTTCTTCTCCTGAATTAGCAGCCATGGCTAAGCAAATCGAAGAAATGAACAAAAATTTTCTAAGAATGAGCCAAATTAATCAGCAAGCTAATGTTATCAATCCTGGTTGTGAGACTTGTGGTGGTCCACATCATTATTCTGAGTGTCAAGCCGCCGGTGGCTTCGCTCAAGGAGACGTATATGCTGCTACGGGATCTTTTAATATGGGAGGTAATTCTTACCAACCACAAGGAAACCGTAATCTCTTAAGCTATCGTTCCAACAATTATCTTGGACCACCCGGTTTCAATCAAACAAATAACCCTAATCAGAACAATCAAAATTTTCAAAACAGAAATAACCAAAATCAATTCCAAAATCGTTCTAATCAAGGGTTTAATCAAAACAACCGAGGACAAAATTTTAACCAAGGTTACAATTTCAATCAAAATCAAGGATTTAATCAAAACCAAGGTCAAAATTTTAACCAAAATCAAGCTCAGACGCATTTTAACCAAGCTCCAAATACTCCATCTACGGATGAGTTGTTAAGACAACATATGATTGCGTCTGAGGCTAAGTTTCAATTATTGGCTAATCAATTAACAAAAATGGAAAAGGCTTTAAATGAAAGACCTCAAGGTGGGCTTCCTAGCAACACCGTTACAAATCCTAGGGAAGATCTTAAAGTAATTACCACACGGAGTGGTCTTACTTTGGCTGGACCCTCAGTTCCACCACCTAATCCTTCTTCTTCTAAGGAGGTGGAACGAGACCCGGAGACTACCATGGACCAGGTGCACATTTCAAGTCCAGAAAGTACCGCACGAGTCCCACCTCCGGTGATCCAGCCGACTCCCGTTTCTAAACAAAAAGAAATCCCTGAGCAAAATCCTCATCAACCTCCCATTCCTTATCCTTCGAGGTTGAACAAGGAAAAGCTACAAGACAAATCTGATATTCAAATTCACAAGTTCTTGCAAATGTTCAAGAAACTTCACATCAATATCAGTTTTGCCGAAGCTTTAGCTCAGATGCCAAAATATGCTAAAATGTTGAAAGATCTCCTTACGAATAAGGAGAAACTTCTTGAATTGGCTAATACTCCTCTTAATGAGAATTGCTCAGCGGTCCTCCTTAAAAAGTTACCTGAGAAACTAGGAGACCCTGGGAAATTCCTCATTCCTTGTGATTTCGGCGAGCTTGAGGGATGCATGGCCTTAGCCGATCTAGGTGCCAGCATCAATTTGATGCCTCTTTCTGTATGGGAAAAGCTAAAGCTTGGTGAACTGAAAACCACTCGAATGACCCTCGAACTAGCTAATCGAACGGTTGCTTACCCAGTTGGTATAGCTGAGGACGTCTTCGTACAAGTGGGAAAGTTCACATTCCCTGCTGACTTCGTTGTTGTAGACTATGAAGTCGATCCTCGTGTTCCCCTTATCTTAGGGAGACCTTTCTTGAGGACGGCTCGTGCCTTGATTGATGTCTACGAAGAAGAGATAACTATAAGAGTCGGTGATGAAAAATTGGTCTTAAATATTGGGAATACTTTGAAGTATCCTAATGAGCATGAGTCAATCCATCGGATTGATACCATTGACACGTCATGCGAGGATCATTTCCATGAAGTGTTAAATGTTCAAAAATCAATTAATCCATTGAGTGGCAGTCCCACTCCATCTTCTGATTCTGTTGTCGCGACTCTCTCCCCGTCTCTTACCCCTTTTGGGGATAGTGATTTTCTCTTGGAGGAGACCGACGCTTTTCTTGCTCTAGATGATTCAATTTCACCGGAAATTGATAATGGAATTTATGATTCAGAGGGGGATATTCTTTTTCTTGAACAATTGTTAAATGATGATTTGACAAAAGATCTCCCTCCGAAAGAGCTTGAAAATGATGAGTCCAAAAAGGCTAAATCTTCCGTTGAAGAGCCTCCTGAAGTAGAACTTAAAGACTTACCTTCCCACCTCGAGTACGCGTTTTTAGAGGGAACTTCAAAGTTGCCCGTAATTATCGCTAAAGACTTGAAGAGTGAGGAAAAGGACGAGCTTATCAAGGTTTTAAAGTCACACAAACGAGCGATTGCTTGGAAAATATCTGACATCAGGGGCATTGATCCTAATTTTTGCACCCACAAAATATTGATGGAAGATGACTTTAAACCTGCTGTCCAGCACCAGAGAAGGGTAAATCCAAAAATTCATGAAGTCATTAAAGAAGAAGTTATCAAACTTCTCGATGCTGGATTGATTTACCCTATCTCGGATAGCTCTTGGGTTAGTCCTGTGCACGTCGTAACCAAGAAGGGTGGTATGACGGTGGTTACTAATGATAATAATGAGTTAATTCCGACAAGATTGGTCACGGGTTGGCGTGTTTGTATCGATTATCGAAAATTAAATGATGCCACCCGTAAAGACCATTTTCCTCTTCCTTTCATGGACCAGATGTTAGAACGTTTAGCTGGGAATGAATTCTATTGTTTTCTTGATGGATTTTCTGGGTACTTTCAAATTCCTATCGATCCCCAAGACCAAGAAAAGACCACATTCACCTGCCCTTATGGGACATTTGCATACCGTAGGATGCCTTTCGGTCTTTGCAATGCCCCGGGAACTTTTCAAAGGTGTATGGTCGCAATCTTTCATGATATGATTGAGAAAACCATGGAAGTTTTCATGGATGATTTTTCGGTCTTCGGGGATTCGTTCTCTTCTTGCCTCTCCCATTTAGACAAGATGCTCAAAAGGTGCGAAGACACCAATCTTGTCTTAAATTGGGAGAAGTGCCACTTTATGGTCAAAGAGGGCATTGTCCTCGGCCATAAGATTTCTAAAAATGGTATCGAGGTGGATCGTGCTAAAGTTGATGTTATTGCTAAATTACCTCCTCCCACCTCGGTTAAAGGAATTAGGAGTTTCTTGGGTCATGCCGGCTTTTATCGTAGATTTATTAAAGACTTCTCCAAAATAGCCCGGCCCATGACCCATCTTTTAGAGAAAGAAACTCCGTTTGTGTTTTCGAAAGAATGTTTCGAATCATTTGAGCATCTTAAAAAGAAATTAACTGAAGCTCCTATTCTCATTGCCCCTGATTGGGACCTACCGTTTGAACTTATGTGTGATGCTAGTGACTTTGCGGTAGGTGCAGTCTTGGGGCAACGAAAGAACAAATATTTTCAGCCTATACATTATGCGAGTAAGACCTTATCTGGTGCTCAGACACATTACACCACCACGGAAAAAGAACTATTGGCGGTGGTGTATGCGTTTGAGAAATTCCGGTCTTACCTTGTCTTATCTAAGACAATAGTGTATACGGATCACTCGGCTTTAAAATATCTATTTGCTAAACAAGACGCTAAGCCGAGACTGCTCCGATGGATTCTCCTCCTTCAAGAATTTAATATCGAAATTCGAGACAAAAAAGGAGCGGAGAATCTAGCGGCTGATCACTTGAGTCGTCTTGAAAATCCTCATCAAGGGGATCTCGTTGAAATGGAAATGAATGATAACTTTCCACACGAGTCCCTAAAGATGATTTCTATAAAAAGTGATGATGAAGCGAAAAGTGTACCGCTTTTAAGGGGTCATTTAAGCCTTAAACCGTATTTATTTGATCAAATATTGCCCTAAATCGTTCCTTTTGTCATTTTAGGTACTTTTGAGGAGAAATCTGGAAAAGGAGGCATTTTGGACGTTTTTGGAGCATTAAAGTGAAGAAAACGGCAAAGTCTCAAAAATCGGCTAAAAGTTACTCTTGACGGCGTCAAGATTTACTCTAGACGGCGTCATGCCTTGGCAAGAAAAGTTGGACGTGAAATTTACTCATGACGGGCCAGTGAAAATAGCATGTGAATTCTGACGGCGTCACGCTTTAACTTGATCGAGGGCGTCACGGCTTAAATCATAAGGGGACGGCGTCACGTTCATGGTTAGACAGCGTCAAGCCTTGATAAGCCAGAATGGATTTTTGAAGAGCTAAAGAGGGACGGCGTCAAGAAGGTCATCCGGGAACCCTAAAAGCGGCGAGGTGACGGCGTCACACTCCATAAGGTGACGCCGTCAGATCCAAAAATCTATATATAGTTTTCTAATTTTTTGTCATTAGAGAGAGCTTAGTGTGTGGAATTTTGGGATAAAACCCTAAGACGATTTTAGCTACTTTTTCAGGGCTTTTTGCCTTGAGATCTTCCATGTTTCATTGAAAGATAAGTTATCAATTAATCATTCAATATGTCTATGTGTTGTTTGATTCTATCTTATTCTTGTCTTTTGTTTAACATGTTAGGCTAATTTTATCTTGTGTTTGCTTAGATCTAATGAAACCTAGCTATTGATTATTGGTTGTTAGTGTGTTACTAGTTGTATTGGATGATTGTTTATCTATGTTAGGCTTAAGAAAACTGGCTAACTTCCTATTCGGTAACTTGCTTGAACGTCTTAAGAAACATGAACCAAATGCGTACTAAAGGTTTTTATGGTTGTATTTAATGCACAAGCGAATTCTAGTGATCCCATGTTAGGAGCTTCCTAGCCGGCTCGACATAGGAGTGAAGTAGGAGCTTGTAGAGTTGGGGAAGTAAGTACGCCACCCCACGAATGGTATTAAGGAATACACCCGTCATCCACGCGACTAATACACACTAATTAACCGGTAAAAGATAGTTAGGGAGTAAGGAAATCTAAGTAAACACATTTCTCTACACATAAGTTTCTCACCACATTTCATTTTTGTTATTTTATTTTATTTGCATCCGTAGTAATTTTGGGTTAGTTGACTAGCAACTAATTCCGCCCACTCCTTCAAACCCGAGATTTTACTTGCTTTCATAAAATTATAAAAACATAAAAAAGAATCTTCCTCAACCCTTAGACCTAATTAGAGTAGCCTTTCATACCTAACGAACACTATTCCCTGTGGAGAACGATCAATCCCCCGTACTTACCACTACACTATACTACATCGGTCAGGTACACTGCCTGGTGGGGTTGTAAGCCTCTTGGGATCCCTCGAGAGGTAAAACCTGTTGTAAGGTTACAAAACCACGCAATCAAGTTTTTGGCGCCGCTGCCGGGGAATAGTTATTGTTTAGGTTGAATTTTTATTTCTATTAGGTCTACTCACTAGATTCCTTTCTAGTGAGATTTTTATTTTTATTTTTTTTCTAGGTTTTCTTTAGTCTATCTTATTTCTTTGTGTGTTTGTTCGCAATTTCCATTGACTCTTCCGTTCACCATTATGGAGAACGCGAATCCACCATACTACCAGCCACGTAATTCACCCACTCCATATGACATCTTGATGTTTAAACAACATAAAGATGAACCTCTCTATGATGCATGGACTCGTTTTAAATATTTACTCCAAAAAGTCCCTCATCATAACTTCGATTTTTGGTCCCTAACTCAAATCTTTTACAATCATGTCGACCGACATGCCCAAAGGGACATTTACCATATTGCCGGCAGGGATATTAGGGAATTAAGTGCTGAGAAAGCATGGGAAGCTATTGAAGAGTGTGCCCAATATTATTATATAGTAGACAACCCAACAAACGTTAGTACAAGTCAATTGACCACAAATTTCGAGGATCATGAAACAAGTTTGTTTGGGGATGAATATGTTAGTGTTGAGATACCTAAGTGGATGTCATGTAATGCCATATTACAAAACAAACACATAGGTGACCTTGATATGACGGAGGATTTAGCCGAACATGATCATATTGATCAAAAAGACCTAGGTTTTGTGATTGATGACGTCGAATCTCAAGAAACACATGATGAATCTTTTAGGCAGTTTGAATATAGCAGTCAGAATATTGAGGATGATCCGTATGATTTGGACATAGAAGTTGAAATGCCTAGAGAAGCACTTGAGATACTTGGGAAAATGTTAGGGTTAGATCCTACTAAAACGCATGATGAGGATATAGGTGAGCTTGACGTAAGGAATGATGAGGTAAGTAACATAAGCCCACCAAGTGCCCCACAAGTCCTACCATCATTTGAGGCACACACACCGCCCGTGACTTACCCGGAAGAAGTGGAAGAGACTATAGGAACCCCAATAGAGGTAGAACCCTTGGACCAAACACAACTAGAGGATATAGGTTTGAATGCTTATAGTGATCACAACCTTACTCTTAGTTCTAGGGGATTTCCTATTTTTGATGAACCGGAGCCTCAACCAAAACCGTTACCTAATCTTCCATCCTTAGATGTGAATTTAGGAATTGAAAAAGGTCCCGATCCACCCATCAAACCATGTAGTCTGGGCAATGTTAAGATTAAGGTAGTAGACTCTAAGCCTTGTAGAGAGGAGGCTAACATAGGAGTGAACCATGACCTTACATACTTACATCACCCATTCATGATTGATCACAAGAAACATTATGGGTTTAAACCGGGTTTATTAGGTCAAGATGGATTCCCAACTAGGAATCTCTCGAAGTTGATAGAAGATGATCCCTTTTTAGGAGAAAACTTTAATTCACCCATTGACCAAAGTGAACTAGGTAAGGTTATGATGAAAGGAGCACACCCCTTTGAGTATATAATTCATCCGTCACTCTTTCCTCACGTGGCATACTTCCACCCAGATGGTGTGTATCGCTACTATCACCCGCACTTAATCCTAAGTGTAGAAAAAACCTCTCCTTTATCCGTTAAATAAGGGTAGAGTCAGGCTCGTGACTCGAACAAAAACAAGCGCTCTTGGGAGGCAGCCCATGCTTTATTTGCTTTGTGTGTTTATTTGTTTGTTTGTTTGTTTTTATTTGTTTCCGTATGTGTGTTTAATTTTTATTCTTATTGATTCATGTTCAAAACTAAAATTGTGAAAATGCTTTATTTTGTTTTTAACTTCGTCTTAACTACATATAAAGGTATTTTACAAAAGATAAGTGTAAGGGAAATCTAAATTGGTTTATTAGAACACAAATGAACATGAATCGTAATAATATTAAATTAACATACATATTCGTATTTGTTTGAGTCAAATGCTTGTATCGAGTCATAATGATGTTTTGCAGGATTTCCAGGAAGTAAGGTAAAGGTTTTTCTAGAAATTTTCCGGAAACTTAAAATGAGAATTTTTGTCAGGTCATTTCTGACGGCGTCAGGGTTTATAACCTGACGGCGTCAGATTTAATTTTCAGAAATTTTTGAAAGTTTTGTTTTTAAAAAAAAAAGTTTTTATTAAATCTCCAACTTATAATCTCCAGGAATCTGCAAAATTATCATTCCACAAGCATTATATCCTTATATATAGATTTATCCCGCCGATGTTATGCAGGTTTTCGTGTTTGTTTTCTCAGGTTTAACAGGTTATTTTGGACAAGGAAATGTTTTGAATCAAGCTTATGGCGATGCATTAGTCATGGAGCTTCAACATTACTTTGGAAGAAGATCTAACCGTGTTACTTCATTATCCACCGAGCGAATCAGGGGAGTATTTGATTTCATTCTTTTACTTTTTGCTTTTACATCTTGTTATTTGAACATTGGGGACAATGTTCATCTTAAGTGTAAGGGGGGGTAAAAGTACGATTTTAGAGAATACAATTGCGCTTGATTTTTGTTTGTTTGATGGTAGATGTGTAATAAAACTGAGATAAATACTTGTTAAGGCAATTTTAGTGCCAAATTTAAAATTTTTTACAACATATAGGAGTGAAACTTTGATCTTAATGAGCGTCTCACGGATAGGAGTTATATGACTAGCACAAAAAACAGTACCACTAAAAAAATTTTCCACCCCAAATATGTGAGGTTCGCCCCTAGAATTGGTAGGAAAAGCATTTATGCTATGATGTGTGTACCGGTAGCACTTAGATTCTAGAACTTGCGTTAGGACCATTCCGAGGCCACAAGTGAGACTACATTCGTGTAGTTAGATTTACTACATGATAAGAGGCATTAGGATTAACCCATTGTTTTACACCTGTGTTTTTGTTATAATTACATTGGCTACATTGGTCAAGTAATTCTCCCACACCCTTTGCGTTGTACTCATTTTTAGTACACGATACCCCTAGTACACCCCTCAGAGCCTATCTTTTCGTTTCGACCTTTAAGCATTTTACTTAAAGGAAGAATTTGTTACACCCCACTTAAATGTACACCCAAATCGCCTTAGCCTACCTTGTATGCACTTATTTTTAGTGCATTATTGTTACAACATTTGTTTAAACCCAAGTTAATTATCTAGTTGATTACATGGTTGCTAAGTCGAGTCATATCCTTGTACATATTGTTTTGGGACGATTGGGACTCATGGGTAAAGTACTAGTATAATGGAGTAATGGGGAAGAACATCATTTATTACCCCCATATGTGCTAAATATTTTAAAAGTACTCCAAGTTTTTCGATTATCTTAATTCGAGTCATTAGAATAGTTATTTGTAAAGTTATGTAAAAGTTCAAGTGTAAGGGGGATGCAATGCCCCTATGATGTATTATTTTGGATGGTAGGGCAAAAGTGTATGCAAAAAAAAAAAAAAAAAAAAAAAAAAAAAAAAAAAAATCAAGAAAAATACAAAAAAATGAGAAAAAGAAAAATAGAAAAAACATACGGACTACCATCCCGTTTTATTTTATGTTTGTTTTATATTTTTGTTATTTTGTTATTTCGTTCCTAGCTTAAGATCGAGTCTAGTCTTGGCTTAGCAACATTGTATAGTACATGTAATTGATCAAGATTTTTAACTCGCCACCAGTAAAATATCCTTTATCCAACAAAACCGTGTTTTCCTTTTCCCTACACCTAAAGTTATAACCCATTTAAAAGCCCTCTTTGATAGTTTATCTTAGGTGCTTACGCCTAGTGGAGGAGGTTTTCGATCCTTTCCCAAGCCTATGGTAATCTATTTGCTATGACAGGTAGTGAGAGATATTTTCCGTTTTCATTTATGAGATTTATTTTGATGACACTTGAGAGATGTGAGTATCTAAACACTACTTGTGAGGTGCTAGTATGTAATCTCCGTGCTTATTATGATTGAAGTGGAACGATTATTTGTTGTAATTACTTTTATGTTAGCATTAAATGACCCCTAACTTGTATTTTGATTAGAATAAAAGCGCGTTTGCTTGAGGACAAGCAAATCTCAAGTGTAAGGGTATTTGATGAAGCGAAAAGTGTACCGCTTTTAAGGGGTCATTTAAGCCTTAAACCGTATTTATTTGATCAAATATTGCCCTAAATCGTTCCTTTTGTCATTTTAGGTACTTTTGAGGAGAAATCTGGAAAAGGAGGCATTTTGGACGTTTTTGGAGCATTAAAGTGAAGAAAACGGAAAAGTCTCAAAAATCGGCTAAAAGTTACTCTTGACGGCGTCAAGATTTACTCTAGACGGCGTCATGCCTTGGCAAGAAAAGTTGGACGTGAAATTTACTCATGACGGGCCAGTGAAAATAGCATGTGAATTCTGACGGCGTCACGCTTTAACTTGATCGAGGGCGTCACGGCTTAAATCATAAGGGGACGGCGTCACGTTCATGGTTAGACGGCGTCAAGCCTTGATAAGCCAGAATGGATTTTTGAAGAGCTAAAGAGGGACGGCGTCAAGAAGGTCATCCGGGAACCCTAAAAGCGGCGAGGTGACGGCGTCACACTCCATAAGGTGACGCCGTCAGATCCAAAAATCTATATATAGTTTTCTAATTTTTTGTCATTAGAGAGAGCTTAGTGTGTGGAATTTTGGGATAAAACCCTAAGACGATTTTAGCTACTTTTTCAGGGCTTTTTGCCTTGAGATCTTCCATGTTTCATTGAAAGATAAGTTATCAATTAATCATTCAATATGTCTATGTGTTGTTTGATTCTATCTTATTCTTGTCTTTTGTTTAACATGTTAGGCTAATTTTATCTTGTGTTTGCTTAGATCTAATGAAACCTAGCTATTGATTATTGGTTGTTAGTGTGTTACTAGTTGTATTGGATGATTGTTTATCTATGTTAGGCTTAAGAAAACTGGCTAACTTCCTATTCGGTAACTTGCTTGAACGTCTTAAGAAACATGAACCAAATGCGTACTAAAGGTTTTTATGGTTGTATTTAATGCACAAGCGAATTCTAGTGATCCCATGTTAGGAGCTTCCTAGCCGGCTCGACATAGGAGTGAAGTAGGAGCTTGTAGAGTTGGGGAAGTAAGTACGCCACCCCACGAATGGTATTAAGGAATACACCCGTCATCCACGCGACTAATACACACTAATTAACCGGTAAAAGATAGTTAGGGAGTAAGGAAATCTAAGTAAACACATTTCTCTACACATAAGTTTCTCACCACATTTCATTTTTGTTATTTTATTTTATTTGCATCCGTAGTAATTTTGGGTTAGTTGACTAGCAACTAATTCCTCCCACTCCTTCAAACCCGAGATTTTACTTGCTTTCATAAAATTATAAAAACATAAAAAAGAATCTTCCTCAACCCTTAGACCTAATTAGAGTAGCCTTTCATACCTAACGAACACTATTCCCTATGGAGAACGATCAATCCCCCGTACTTACCACTACACTATACTACATCGGTCAGGTACACTGCCTGGTGGGGTTGTAAGCCTCTTGGGATCCCTCGAGAGGTAAAACCTGTTGTAAGGTTACAAAACCACGCAATCAATTTCTATAAAAAGTGATGATGAACCCCCGTGGTTTGCCGATATTGCAAACTACCTAGTGGGTAATGTGCTTATGAAAGGGATGACATCCCAACAGAAGAAGAAATTCTTTAAAGATATTCGACATTACTTCTGGGATGACCCCTATTTGTTTAGAATCTGTGCTGACCAAATAATTAGGCGGTGTGTGGACGGGAAAGAAGCTGCAGATATTCTTGCAGCTTGTCACCATGGTCCCACCGGAGGACATCATGGCCCGAACTACACCGCCAAGAAAGTCTTTGATTCTGGTTTCTATTGGCCCACGATTTATCGTGATGCCCATGACATGGTCAAAAATTGTGACTCATGTCAGCGTCAAGGAAAAATCTCACAGCGGGATGAAATGCCCCAAAATTCTATTCAGATTTGTGAGATCTTTGACGTATGGGGCATCGACTTTATGGGGCCATTCCCGTCTTCACGAGGGAACAAATATATACTCGTGGCTGTCGATTATGTCTCTAAATGGGTGGAAGCCAAGGCTTTACCCACGAATGACGCCCGAGTAGTTGTGAAATTTCTGAAACAATTGTTTTCCCGATTTGGAACCCCACGGGCCATCATTAGTGATCGTGGTACTCATTTTTGCAACGATCAATTTGCTAGGGTGATGGAAAAATATGGTGTCAAACATAAACTTTCTACATCATATCACCCTCAGACTAGTGGCCAGGTGGAGGTGTCCAATCGCGGTTTGAAAAGAATTTTGGAAAGGACAGTGGGTGAGCATCGTGCCAAATGGGCTGACAAATTAGATGACGCTTTATGGGCTTTCCGTACTGCTTTCAAGACACCCATCGGGTGTACTCCTTATAAGCTCGTGTACGGAAAAGCTTGTCATCTCCCCATTGAGCTCGAGCACAAAGCCTACTGGGCCTTGAAATGGACTAATTTTGATCTTAAGACTGCGGGTGATCACCGAAAGATCCAATTAAATGAATTAAATGAACTTCGTGATCAAGCCTATGAGAATTCTTTGATCTATAAGGAAAAGACAAAGAAGATTCACGACTCAAAAATCAAAAACCGAGAATTCCATGTCGGTGATCGTGTTCTTCTTTTTAATTCTAGATTGAAGATTTTCTCGGGCAAATTGAAATCCCGTTGGTCTGGCCCGTTTACGATTACTGAAGTGTTTCCTTATGGTACCGTCGAGTTATCCCAACCCAACGGTCCCAACTTTAAGGTAAACGGGCATCGGATTAAACACTACTATGGAGGGGACATTCCTAATTTGGATGTCCCGGATCTCCAACCTTTCCCCATGGACAACTAAATTCGGGGGCGAGTCAAGCTAGTGACTCATTAAAAAAACAAGCGCTTCTCGGGAGGCAACCCGTGTTATCTATCTATCTATCTTTTATTTTCTAATAAGTGTGTTGTGTAGAATAGTGTGGGGGTGTGTTTCTTTCCATGTGGTTTTGCAGGGTACCGTTTTGCTTTTAGGACTCCCTATGATCGAGAAGACCTCCGTGCTTGTTTTCAAACCCTCCAATCACTCGGCCTCCGATCATTACTTATCTTGGGATATCCTTTAGTCATACATATAAAGAAAAAATGTTTTTCCCCTTTCACACTTGGAATTTTTAAACAAAAGCCATTTTCAATCCTAAGTGTGGGGGTAACACCCGTCATTTTTAAACATTGAGGCCAATGTTCAGTTGTAAGTGTGGGGGGGATTTCCATCGAAAATGACTATACCTTGTACTTGCTTTTACCTCACGCAACCCCGTTTTTCCTCCTAAAAAAAAAAAAAAAAAAAAAAAAAAAGAAAAAAAAAAAAAAAAAAAAGAATTTGAAAAATCCAAAAAAATGTGAAAATTTAAAAATTTTTGCAAAAATATAATAAATTTTGACATTTTTGTTGACTTTCCGCTGGAGAGAGTAGGAATAAAATTCTGACTTGACCGGGCGTGTTGAGCCCTAGCTTGTTCCCTTAACCTTTTATAATCTATAAGCTCGTGCTAGTCTTTTACACAAGGAGCTAGAAAAACGCGAATTCTTTTTAAGAATTTGCAAGTTCCCGTATTTGACTTTATATATGCATGGCTTGATTATTGGCTAAGCATTCGCGGATCTTATTATTTAAGATTTTAAATTTGCGAAGAACGAGAAATGATAGAGTTGTTTATAAGTTAGATTGCTAAACGTGGAGTAGTTGGATCTCTTTAAAGCTCATCGAAGTTACTTGTGGCTTTTTGTTCCCATAAGCTTGTTTCACCCAAAAATAGTAATCTAGGAATAAGTAAAGGTATTTTGGTTTTGGCGATAATTAGTTTCTATTTCTTCCTGAGAGAATTCTTGCTTATGAAAGTTGGGTACACATCAAGGTACTGTTAGTGTTACGGTGTAATAGACTATTCCATCTTGCCGGCTCGCAACCGATGTTGGGATTGTTATAAAAGCCGTAGGACTTGGGGTTTGGCAAATAATTAATGAATATGATAATATAATAATAATCCAAAGCCATAAAAAGTTTTCTACATCTTGCCGGTTCGCAGCCGATGTTGTAGACTTCTAATAAAGGCAGAGGAAAAATTCCAAGGTCATAATAGACTATCACATCTTGCCGGTTCGCAGCCGATGTTGTGATTGTTATAAAGGGCTAAGGATTAAATACGCTAATGTGGTTAATAATGTTTAAAAATGCCAAACTTCGACTCCGGGGGTGTCCTAATAAAGGCTTCCGTCTCTGGACTCGTAGATGAGTTGTTTCGGTCGCAAATAAAAGGGATATCCTCAAAATCGTGTTAAATCAGAGACCTTGATGTGGACCTCATTTTTGTATGCAACAGTTTTCGAGGGAAGGTTTGGAAACTACTTAGCGTCTAAACTAGGTATCTTTATCGGCTTAAAAATTATCGAAACGAGAATTTGAAGAAATTCATTTCTCACCAAAAATAAAATAAATAGAGGAAAATAGGAATTTGGGAACGAGAAGTCCACAATTAGCTTTCTGAGTAGTGTTGGCAATCTAACTTGTAAATGACAATGATTTTGTTTTTAAGCTTAGTTTGGGGGCTTGTGAAAAATCAGGGACGATGAATTTTATCCGTATGGTCACTTCTTCATGAGTTGTGTTTCCTACTCCGTGATCCTAAAAGTTATCGTGAGATAATGAAAGTCAACATCCCGTCACATGAATATGAGAAAAATACAAAAATAGTAAAAGTGTGAATAAAAAGGAAAATCGGGGAGTTTTTAAAACTTTGGATTTCTTAATCTCTTTTGAAAATTTTGCTACTTTTCAAAGTTAGTAAAAAGAGGTTTGAAATTTTTGGTTTCAAAAGCGTGTGTAATAAACATTGCGTGAGGGGCCAGCAATGGATTAGTGTGGGAGATTTTGATGTGTGCCAAAACACACATCATTTTTATAACAGAAAAACACACTAAAATAGACTAATAACAATAAAACATGTGAAATTATATTGCAAATTTGTTTGGTTTTTGTTATTATGTCTTGCAGGTACAAGGGTTTGAAAACAGAGCGAAAACGGATATCACCCGAGCACTCCATTGGAAAGAGCACGAAATTACCAGGTCAAGCCAAAGTACCGTTTGAGAATTTTTCAAGCAAATGCGAAGCTAAAATGAAGATTAATTTGAAGATCTAGTGGACTCCAAGTTTTATTAAAGATTGAAGCCTAAAGCCCAAGTTGAAGAAAATGCTCCAAGGCCCAATATAAAAAAATATTGAAAACAAAGCCCATGTTTTTAAAATACATAGCATGCGAAAAAAAAAAAAAAAGATATAGAAGGCAATGCCACAATGGAGCCACGTGAAATAGAGGATAAATATCTCTACTTCTAATATGCTACAACTAATAAAATATAGAGGATAAATACCTCTACTTCCATGCGACAGCAAAAGAAAAAAAAAAAGAAGAATAGAAGGGCATGTGAAGCTCACTCTCGGATATTAATTCAACATGGGCGCGTTTGCTTTTTGTTCCTGCTGCTCCACCAAGCCGTGCTCCAATTTCTTTCTTCAGCCAATTCGATCGCGACACGTGGCCAGCCTTGTGTCCAATGAGCCCAATCATTTGCTATTTAAGGAGGACTTGATCCGAGGCATTGATTCATTCATTAGTTAATTCACTCTCCGCATTTATTTTCACACACTCTTTCTTTTCTTTTTCTAACAGAAGTAGCAGTCCGTTTTTTTTCTTTTAGCTTATTAAGATTTAATATCTTTGAGCTTATTTTTAGTGCTTATTTTGTAAAACTTTTTTAGCTTATTAATGAAAAGGATGTTTATTACTTAGTGCTTATTTCTCTTCTTCTCATCTCTTTCTTTATTTTCTTTTTCTTTTTCTCATCTAATAAGTTATTTTAGCTTATTAGCTTATTACATCTTTTTATTTCTCTTCTTCACCCTCTAGCTCGATTCAAACAACAAAAAGAGATGCATGAGCTTATTAAGCTCGGCTTATTTTTCAAATAAGCCTTGACACCTCTTAGTTTGAGAGCAATTTTTCTTTATTTTTAGCTTTTTATATAGCTTATTTATTAGATCTATTAGTTTTATCAAGTTTTTTTTTATAAAAAGTTTGCAACTTTTTGAGTATTTCTTGAACAATAAGCTATTTAATAGCTTGTTCATTTAGATCTAGTCCTTAAATATACCCGATTCGCGTCTATTCTTCGTAGTAGGCAACTTAGCTTCGGGTGGACTTAGATCTAATAGTTTTTAGCTAAAAAGTTTTAATCTTTTTATATTTTTTTTTTAGATTATTTTTAGCTTATTCCATCTAGTAGTAGTACTTATTATTGCTTATTATTCACTAACCATTGATAAAGTTTTTATCTTTCTTTGTTTCTCGCCATCCTACATCTTAGGCGTGGAGCTTACGGGTCTTATAACCTTTAAAATCATTAAAGCTTACAACTTTATTAACTTTTATTAAGTTGTTTAGTTAATAAAGCTTTAAACTTTATTAACTATATAGCAAAATTAAAGTTAACAAAGACATAAACTTTAATCATTTATTTAGTTTATAAGATCGGGTGGTTATTCTCTCGTATAAATCACCGGGTCATAATCTCCTTCCTTTTTATCATTTTTAGTTTAAATATCTAGTTGTAGATCATGTTTATTATTGTGAAATTATTTGCTTTTGTTAGTTTGATTAATATGAGTAGTGAGTAGATCTTGTTATATGCTTGTTAAGTGTTAGTGAATTGTGAAATAAAGAGTGAAACCTTAGAAATTATTAGTTAATAACCTTTGGTCTACTTGTTTTGATTTTTAGTAGCTTTTACGGGCAAAAGCCGTAAATGTAACTAATTATCTAAACCAAATAGATTTTACCTAGTTAAAAAGAAGTGTTTTCAATATAAGCCAACGTTGTGAGAAAGCATTCCTTTTTAAACGGGTATTCAAAGGTTGTTGATTAATAATTTCCGGATTATTCGTGGATCTTTTTAGTTGGTTGTTTTTAACGGGCAAAAGCCGTTAAGAAAATTGATTATTTAGATATAATAATTATTACCAAGAAAAATTGATTGTTTTCAATATAAGCCAACGTTGTGAGAAAATGATTTATTTTGATAGGTATTAATTAAAAAGGGGCTTAAAATGATAATTCACACTTAATGATCTTTTCACCACACTTGACAAGCATATCTTTTTATATAATATTCTTAGCTAAATTTTATTGTCATTTAGTTGCTATTTGATTAGTTTAAATTTTGATTAGTTAAAATAGATCTTAAATCTCAAAAAAATCCAAACCAAAAATATTCGGCAATCAAGCATTAAAACTAAAAACACAAACGTAAATCTCAATTCAAATCTCGTTGGAAAAACGACCTCGGAAGATCAATTTATCACTTGTCCTCAAGTGAATCTTGGTTCTAACGGGAAAACTTACAAATATTAAAACTGCTCAATCTATAACGAATCAGTGGATATTTGAGCCCCTTCCTCTTATCATTCTCACTTAACAAATCAAGAGGCACAAGTCTATTGCAAGATTCAATGGAGTAGTTTTTAAACCTAGGATGTGCTCGGGGCATTTGGTAAGTAAAATCTTCATCCCCATCCGAGAATGTAATTAACCCGTCCACAAGTTTTTCGTCAAGGTGGGTCAACCTTTTGAAGGGTTCTCCAAAAATGACTTGGGTTAATTTGTTATCAATGAATTCTCCTAAGTTCTCCATAACCATAAAATCCACAAAATACACAAAACTTCCAACGAATACGTGTAGTGGCTTAGTCCTAGCAACAATGTTATCTCCTTGATATTCTAGCTCATCTACCATGATTTTATTATAATTAGCGCGAGAGATAATGTTCATAGGCAAAGATGAGTTAAGATAAGCATAAAAATCATGATAACCAATCTTACACGGAAATTGTATGTTAAAGAGGCTATCCTTTTCGATCTTAGTCCTAGGGTCAACATACTTAAAGGGATCAATTTCCTCTTTTCCCCATTCCTCGTTAACTACTTCTCCATTACCGGCATCCTCATCGGAGTCTGAGTAGTAAAACGGACTAACATGGTCATTCTCATGGTCAGACTCCTCCATCTCAGAATTGTTACCAAAGTGGTGGTCGGGTGAAAGGTTGTTGTTTTCTATGATGGGGGCGGGAACGGGTAGTTGAAAGTTTGCACGGCGAAAAATACGAATAACAGGGATCAAATGACCAATGTTACTCATGAGGTAAGTGGAAGGTATCACAAACAAAAGTACAAAGAAATAAGATAGACTAAAGAAAACCTATAAAAAGAAAATAAAAATCTCACTAGAAAGGAATCTAGTGAGTAGACCTATAAAATAAAAATTCAACCTAAACAATAACTATTCCCCGGCAACGGCGCCAAAAACTTGATGCGTGGTTTTGCGACCTTACAACAGGTTTTACCTCTCGAGGGATCTCAAGAGGCTTACAACCCCACCAGGCAGTGTACCTGACCGATGTAGTATAGTGTAGTGGTAAGTACGGGGGATTGATCGTTCTCCACAGGGAATAGTGTTCGTTAGGTATGAAAAATTACTTTAATAGGTCTAAGGGTGAGAGAAGATTCTTTTTATGTTTTTTTTATATTTTTATGAAAGCAAGTAAAATCTCGGGTTTGAAAGAGTGGGCGGAATTAGTTGCTAGTCAACTAACCCAAATTACTACGAATGCAAATAAAATAAAATAACAGAAAATGAAAATGTTGGTGAAAACTTATGTGGAGGGAAATGTGTTTACTTAGATTTCCTTACTCCCTAACTATCTTTTACCGGTTGATTAGTGTGTATTAGTCGCGTGGATGACGGGTGTATTCCTTAATACCATTCGTGGGGTGGCGTACGTACTTCCCCAACTCTACAAGCTCCTACTTCACTCCTATGTCGAACCGGCTAGGAAGCTCCTAACATGGGATCACTAGAATTCGCTTGTGCATTAAATACAACCATAAAAACCTTTAGTACGCATTGGTTCATGTTTCTTAAGACGTTCAAGCAAGTTACCGAATAGGAAGTTAGCCAGTTTTCTTAAGCCTAACATAGATGAACAATCATCCAATACAACTAACAACACACTAATAACCAATAATCAATAGCTAGGTTTCATTAGATCTAAGCAAACACAAGATAAATCTAGCCTAACATGTTAAACAAAAGACAAGAATAAGATAGAATCAAACAACACATAGACATATTGAATGATTAATTGATAACTTATCTTCAATGTAACATGGAAGATCTCAAGGCAAAAAGCCTTGAAAGAGCTGCCAAATTCGTCCTAGGGTTTTCACACACAAAGTTCCCCAATAAGTTCCACAATAAGTTCCACACTAATGACAAAGAATTGCAAAACTATATATAGATTTTTGGATCTGACGGCGTCACGTTATGGAGTGTGACGCCGTCACCTCGCCGCTTTTAGGGTTCCCGGATGACCTTCTTGACGCCATCCCTCTTTAGTTCTCCAAAATCCGTTCTGGCTTATCAAGGCTTGACGCCCTCAGACTATGAACGTGACGCCGTCCCTCTTTAAATTATAACGTGACGACCTTGATCAGATTAAAGCGTGACGCCGTCAGAATTTCCATGCAATTTCTCTGGCTTATCATGAGTAAATTTCACATCCACCACTTTTGCCAAGCCATGACGCCGTCCAGGGTTAATCCTGACGCCGTCAAAGGTAACTTCAAGCAAGATTTTGAGACTTTGTCGTTTTCTTCACTTTTATGCTCCAAAAACGTCCAAAATGCTTCCTTTTCTAGATTTCTTCTCAAAAGCACCTAAAATGACAAAAGGAACGATTTAGGGCAATATTTGATCAAATAAATACGATTTAGGGCTTAAATGACCCCTTAAAAGCGGTACACTTTTCGCTTCATCAACCACTCTTTGTGGATCTTACAAAAGATGATGAAGCAATGACACCACCTTCCCAAGCCACTCCCAAATCACCATCACCACCTAATGCACCCTCCAAAACATCATCTTCCTACACAACATCTTCATCATCCTTCAACACCACATCATCAATGGAGTACACACTATCCCCCATAACTCCATTGGACTATAACATGCCAACTCCATCACAAACAAACTCACCACCACCTCCTTCCCCTATCATGGCACAACCCATCCAACCCCATCCCTTTGATCTACATAGTGCCAATTGCCTATGTTGCCTCCACAACCATAACCTCATCTTCTCCTTGTGAGATGAAATTCACTTCATGTTCTCCTATGTGGAACACCACCACCACCCCAAATGATGACACCATCTCCACCACCTCCTAGCCAACAAAACTAGACATGTTCATGTTTAGTTTTTCACTAATAAATCATTAGGACCCCTCTTGGAAATGAAGCTTGCCTCTAGTCATTAGGGATTTATGCTTCTAATTGTCTCTTGTTATCTTCATCATGTAGTCATACCTATGTATGACACTTGTTTTATGAATGAATGTTCTCTTTTCTATGGTTATCTTATCATTTTGTGAGGCTTGGCTACTTGGTTATTTTCTATGGTTATCTTATCACTTGTCTTAAGTGCTACTTGTTAGATATTGTATATATGTCTTCTAACTTTGTTTTGTAGCACGAATCATTGCTCGATTCCTTGGTGTTCTCCAAATGAGGGGGAGTATACATCAAGGGGGAGCCTTACAACCTTTTTGCTTCGACAAAAAGGGGGAGAAATGGGAGTAAACTCATTAAAAACTTGTTAAAACTAATTTTAACTTAAAATGAGTTTATGTTTTGTCATCATCAAAAAGGGGGAGATTGTTGATGCAAATAATGTTCTAAAAACGTTATTTATATCTTTCGATTACTTCACGTTTTGAGGATGACAAAATGTGAAATCACGTTACGTTAAAATTAACGTAAACAAGTTTTTAATCGGAAGATCCCGTTTCTACGCAAACCACTCTAGAACAAATTTACAAACTTGACAAATGATCAAAGAAGTAAATTTTGGTTTTAAGACTTCACATTTTAATGTGACAAAACATTTTTTCAAAAATATACATGAAAAATTATTTTTGAATATTTAAGAAATGTTTTAATGGAAAAATAAGTTTAAATTACATAACAACTATTTCCCCCCCAAAATCAGCTCCAAACTTCCCCAAATAAGTTTTCACCAGAAAAGACAAAAATTGGAGCGTCTTTGTCTGGGACGGCTCCACGGTTCCACTAAATTTAGTGGAGCCGTCCCTCTGTAACGGCCAGATTTTTTCTGCCTATAAATACCAGCCCTATTCATAGTTTTTGGGCATCCTTTTTCACACAGAACTTTCTGAGTTCAAAACCCTCTTCACACTTTCTTTCTTTGATCATTTAGATTAGTTTTTCTTTTGTTCAAGAGTGATCCTATCATCCCATCAAGTGATCCTCTTCATTCCTCTTCAATAGCAAGAGAAGAACACAAAGTATCCAAGAAGATACAAAGTGTGATCATTCCTCTTCAAGTGCAAGAGAAGAGCTCAAAGTATCCAAGAAGATACAAGAGTTATAGTTGTTAGGTTTATTGTAACATTTGTTACATACTTGATTGTATCATAGCATACATCAAGATCATTTTTCTTTTGTGAGAGTGTGAGTGAAGATCATTGTGATCTTATAAGAGATAGTGAACATCTCTTGAAGCCATTGGGCTTGTGTGATTGATCAAAGGATCTAGAGTAGATAGAATAGGTTGAGTGAAGTGAGAGTTGATCATTGTGATCGTGTTGAGATCTTGGTGATCTCTTGAAGCCATTGGGCTAGTGTGTGTGATCAAGTGGATCATGGTAGATTGGTGCTAGCTAAGATTAGCACTCGACATCTAGCTTAGTGTCGGAAATAGGATAAGCGACGTGTACGGTTTTCTCCGCCTTAAGGGAGGTTGTTGACATAGTGCTTGAAACTCTCGAGTGTGGTACTCGGGGAGCGGAGTAGGGCGAAGGGCTGCTTCGTAGCCGAACCACTATAAATCCTTTGTCCCGGTTTGATCTTTCCAACTTTTCTCTTTACTTACTTTACTTATTATTAGTTAGTTTAGTGTGTAGTTCATATTGGTGTTGATTGATTACACATAAGATTCGAATCAAGGTTTTCAATAAGTAGACTTTTAAGAAGTTTTCAAAAGAGCTTAAAAACCGGTAAAACTATTCAACCCCCCATTCTAGTTTTCCACACTGAGGTCAGTGTACTTGGGAATGGACAGAAAATTCGACAAGTGTTAGGTCTGGTTATTTTGCTCACTAAGACAGATGGCATGCAAGTGACAAGGGTTTTCCTTTCGGGGTTTTGTATGAACGGAGATGCGGAGAAACTTTTGGTTGATTTAAGTCGGAGAGTTACTTATTGAAGGTCCAGAGTTGATTACAGTGACTAATAGATTAGTTATCATTGTGAAAGAGAAATATTGAATCTTTAGACCGGGAAATTGTGTGTTTCGTATGATGTTTCCGTATAGAAGAGTAAGACGTTTTGGCATATAAGGAAGATTTAGTTCCCGATACGTTAGACCTTAGATTCATTCTTATCCGTATGATTATTCAACCAATTCCATTATGCATTCTGATACGTTGTGATACTCCGATATGTGCTTAGTTGATTGTCGATAAGAATACATTACCCACCTTTTTGTGAAATTCTTGATATGTTTGATGATTCGGTATGTGCTTCTCCGATTATTAGCAAGTTCCTTAGTTTGTTCAGAATCTGGATAGAGTTGATGAAGTTTTATCGTTTAGCACTACCTCTGTATTTGCCTCGTGTGTATATGTGTTTCATGATCTCTTTGTGAGATTACAACTGTCACCTGCTACGTATTTGTTTCATATTCGTTGGATCAGATTTGTTATGATTTGTGTTATGTGGAGAGCCTGGGGCTATCCTAGTTGTCGTGATCGAGTCATGGGAAATAAAACTATTCCATTTGTAAATATTATTTTGGAAGAACCTCTCCGAGCGTGAGGCTAAAGATTGTTACTTCCTACGTGATTTGGTACGGCTCCGTCTAACTTTTGCGACTTCAAATTTCGAGGACGAAATTTTTCTTTTTAGAAGGGAAGAGTTGTAAAACCCTAAAATCCATAATCACATTTTTATTTGAAAATTTGAAACTTAAGCTAAGCAATTAATAAGAAAATTATATTAAAACCTTATGATATAAAATATGTACATGTTATAAATTTTATCCTAAGTAATTAACTAAACCTTCCTAATATTAACCTAAAATATAAAATTTGGTACACCCTTTAAATCCGTACTAGTTGTACATGTTTTTTTTACTTGTGACTTTGAACCGAAATCTTTGTGACTTTGAATCGAAATCTTTGTCACCCCTCCTCTTCACACGTTCACTTTGAGAACAAGGAAAAGATCAAGAAATTTTTAACTTAAATAAAAGATTTGGTATCCCTTTTATGTAGCCAAATCACACGTCATTCCTAACTGAAATTAAATGCTCCTCTCATTCTCCCCATTCACAAAATACGACTCTCTCCCACTCCTCTTAAATCAAAACCCTAATATGAAATAATCTCCTTGTTTAGCTCTCTTGGATCGAGGAGGAAGGAAGGTTTGAAGGCTACTTTGATCATGATATTATTGGGTGTGTTTATGTTACTGGTTCTTGAGTGTTGTCCTTGTCCTCTGGTCTCGTTAAATTTGCCGTAAAGGTATCTCATCAGCCCCTTTTGTTATTTCATTCATGCGACATATGTATGACATATAATCTGAAATAATAACATGTAAATGAACCATATTAATCATGTTTTGGTATACTCTTTGCCTCTATGAATCTGTAACATATATATAACAATACTTAACGCAACATAAAATCATGAATATGTGAAACATTGGTGTCGATTTCTGTTTGGTTCTTTTCTATTCGAATCAGACCTGAGGAAGCCCTAATATAATCAGTTATTGCATATTTATTTCATGACCTAAAACCTAGTATAACCCTAAGTAATTAAATAAGGGGCGTATGCATTTATTGGCTTGGTATTAGGGCTTGTTTTGTGAGATGTTGTGTGATCTGTTGTGGCTCATTAATTCTGTGTGGTGTGTGTGATTGTGTGTCGAACATAAGGCTATAACATGTGTGTATATGTTAAAGTAATATTTAAAACAGGTCTTGTGATACATGAAGTTCTCGTGTGCGTTTGTGTAAGTAAACATGTTATGTGATGGTCTTAAACGGGTTTATAAAATGGGACTATTTAGTAATCTGAATTTATATGCACTATAGCTCAAGTTTCATAAGGGTTTAATTCTGTATTTTTGCATGAAAACTTGATAGGATTGATTATACACTTAGGATGTTACTCCTGTTAACGTGTATGTGATACTCTAAGTTGATATAACCAAGTATGCGGAATCTACTTTGTTATACTTAGAAGAATATTTAAGTGATTGATATAAACAGCGTATGAACAAGAGACAATTGTGTAACTTCGAATGATTCAATATTATTAATTCAATAATACGAGTGATCTTCTATCACTAGGGTTTACAACCTTGAATCTTAACAAAACGATACGTATACTATATAAACTTTAACCTAGGCAATCCTTTTTTTTATAGACCAAGGATTCCTGTACAAGATAACTATAATCTATACCAATAGGATATACACAAAATCCTTTCTATAATTATCTACTACATGTTTACAAAAATCATAAGCAGTACTAACTTTCTAATGCAACCGTACTAACTGACTTTGTACTGTCAGTGTTGTCTTCAATCTCTTCAGCAGTACCAACTTATATACTAATAGTTCCAACTGTTAACCTTAATTCCCAACAATCCTCCCCTAAACTTATGATTTCTGTGCAAATCACTAAGTTTCTTCGAATTAAGCTTCATCTCCTATGATGGGGGGATTCTTCCAAACATCTATCATGTCAATCTTTTTGTCTGGGCTTTCCTCTGTTCTGCAAGATCAAACATTCTTCTAATCAACACATTTGCCATCTCTGAATCAGCTTCAACTTCCAATGTTGAACATACTAAAGTAACCAATACAGTTGTTCTGAGTGGGTAATCTTTCTCAACCAACATGTAGATCTCCAAACCATCTTTAGTAGATATTCTATGAACACCACATGTATCAAATAATTTCCAAGTGACATCCTTGACTTGTGCTTGAAACCTCCACATTGATTCTCCACCATCAGGTTCATAAATCCTCTTCAACTGAACCCATAGTTCTTTGTCTTTGTCTTCAAGTGGATCTTCAATTCTGAATTTTTCTTGTACCAATTTCCACAACTGATTAAGATCTTCTCTGTCAAAACCTTTGAGTAAATCTTCAAACAGCTTGTATCTTTCAGTAATTCCACCAACTCTCATAATCTTCCACCCTTTCATCCTACCTTCTTTGAATACTTCCCAGCCAATAATGGGATGTTTTACTTGCAAATGCTTGATGTTTGTGGATTCAGGGACTATCACCATCATGCTCTTGAGTTGTTCATCAGTCAATCCTTCAGCTCCCTTCTTTTGTTTCTTTGCTGCATCAGATTCTAACAACTCTGCATCTCTTTTCCTTCCTTTTGTGGTATCCCTTGCAATTGGTGTGTTCAATCTTGCATAAGCTTCATAATAAGCTTTTTCAATTTCAACATCTGATCTTCTTGTAAAGTAACTCATCTTCCAGTTTGCTTGATTCTTCAAGTAACTCTTCATAAAGCTGATCTGTTCTTTCTTTGTAGGCATCTTTGTCTTGTAACCTTTCTTTTGCCTATCTCTAATCTTCTGCATAAGATCATTCCAAGCTACTTCTATGTTCTTAGATAGAATAAAACTTTTGAGCTTTTTTGACTTCTCTTCTTCACTTAAGTTCTTATCTTTAAGAATAAGCAATGCTTGAGCTCTCACAATTAAGTCTGCATCTAACAAATATTGTAGCTGTTCATTGAATTGTTCTTGATCAACCTCAGCATTGGAAGCTACCTTTTCTAATCTTGTTTTCTCCATAAACTCAATTACATCATCAAAATCATCCTGAGCCATCTTCTTAGCTAACTCTGCATCAAGATTTATCTGAGCTTGTTCATCAGCTTCATCATCTTGTTGAAGTTTCTTTGCTACTTCAGCATCATAATCAATTTGTGCTTGAGTTCTTGGCTTTAGTTTCTTCTGTTTCTCAGCTTCTTGTTCAGCTTCTTCAGGAGTCATTAGTTTCTTTCCCTTTGCTGCTCTCTTTCTTTCATACTCTGCCTCAGCAGTACCTGGATGTGAACTAGCAGTTTGTATGGTTTCTTGTTCTGTCTTAGCCGTTTGAACTGTTTCTTCATTCTCAGCAGTTTCTTGTGCCTGATCTTCAACATCCATATCAGCAGCATTACCAGTACCCATACCAAACAAATCACTAGTACCTTCATCATGCCTCCCCTGAGTTTCTGATCTCTCCCCCTTATCTTCCTTGTCTTTATCTGATTTCCTCCCCTGTTTGGGAGAATCACCACCATCATCATCATCTGAACCATCTGAATAAGCATCATCTGAGGAATCTTCATCCAGTATAGCTCTAGCCCTTTTCCTCTTGAGATGGTTTTCCAGCTTCTTCACCCGAAGAGTCAACCTTGTGTAGACTTTGGCAAAATTTTCTTTGTGACTTTTAAGTTCCTCCTCCAAAGATTTTACCTGAGCAGTTAACTTGGTACATAAAGCCATCAATTCATTTTGTCCAGAACTACCCTCATCAATTCTAGCTGTGTTACCTGCTAGGAGAGGTGAATCATGGGGCAAGGATCCAGTTGCCACTCTAGTTAGACTAGGTGTGGTCCTTCTCCTATAAGTGGTGATAATTTGGGGTGTTTGGGTTATTTCAGGATTTTGATTGGGTGTGTGATGGGGATTAGTTGGGTTGACTGAGCCTTCACCCTGATCAATATGAAGCATTTCTGGAAAGAGAGGTACTACAACCCCAGTAAACAATCTACTTGCCATAGCCATATTTTGAAAAACTTTTTGTTGCAGGCTAGGAGTAGTAAAAGTTTCTTTGTGTTTCTTAAGCAAATTCTTTTTCTTATTCAGAAAGGTTTGAATAAATCTTGGGTACATAAGAAACTTTGTTTTGCTGTTTACATTTGCAACCATACTCTCAAATATGAACTTTGAAAAATTAAAAACCTTGTTTGTTGATAGACATATGAGAGCAATAGCAATATTGCTACTGAATTGCTCCCATGCTGTATTTTTGGGGCTTAAACAATGTAAGAAAGTATGTATCAAAAATCTCCATTGTAGGGAGAAACATCCTTTTTGAAAAGTAAGTTTTTGAGAGGATGTATCATACCCCATTTTTGAAAGTGCTTCAAAAATTTCAGTGTTTAGCATAATGTTAATACCATCTGAATCTTCCAACTTATGATGTCTTCTAAGTGTAGATTCGGTAAGAACAAAAGATATGCCATCCACTTTAGAATGGATTTCTAAGTCTCCATCTTCACTAGTCAAGACAGTTGCATTCTGCCAGAACTGTGTGATGTGAGAGACATATAGAGTAGGAGAGACAGTTAAAGCATACCTTATGTGAGAGTGGTTAAGGATGTTAGGAATATAAATATTCATGTGAAGACTCGGTCACCTCGAGTATCTATTTAGCATCTATGTAGCTCGTAGGCTTATTAGAATTATTAGTATTATTAGTTTAGTTAGTATAGTATTCGTGGAGTGGGTCAGGTCTTTACCCACTGTCATCTCACTCCACAGCCCACTCGGGGCACTTATGTCTTGTACTATAAATACCCCTTCCCACACTTGGGAAGGGTTGGAGGTTTCTAATCATACAACTATTTTTGTCTCATTCTCTCTCTATAAATCTCCCAACACTCTCATCTCTCTCTCTCTCTCTAGAATTTCATCAAACATCTAATCCAAGTATGCAAACATTACAATTGGTATCAAGAGCCATGGTTAGGTTCGATTGATCGTGTGTGCTTGGATTTGTAGTCTCTATTTTTTTTTGCTTTGGTTTGAAGTTTCTATTTCTTTTGCTTTGGTTCAAACTTTTTTTCTTTCTATTTTTTGTTTGCTTTGGTTGTCATCTGTTTTGATTTGAAATTCAGTGAACTTGTATTAGTTGGTCCTTAACTGTTTAAAGTGTTAGATAGCATAAATCTGGACATGGGCTGCTAACTCACTAACGTGACTATTTCTTGTTTTTTGTTTCTCTTTGTTTTTCTCTTTATGAACGTTTTTTTTCTTAGAACTCTTGAGTATCTCAAAGTTCTTTTTGGCTTATTTGTGGATTAAAACTGAGTTCTAAAAGAGTAGTTCTTGCTAGCTGTTTGCATTTAAAAGGATAATTTGTGTTGCAATTTGCTCATTTTATGGACTGCAGTTTGTTTTCTTTTGTTCGAACACTCTCTTTGTGAAAAGTTCTTGCTAGCGGTTTGGTCTTTGTTTGTTGTGAATTGATTCGTTGGCTGTGCTTTGTACACAAAAAGGGAAAAGACTTTGGTAGTGGTTTGACTGGTTTGACTATTGCATATTGTTTTGTAACTAAAACAGGATAGTGACAAACAACTGAAAGTGACACCTCTAAACTAGCGGTTTGACAAACTTCTTGACAGCGGTTTCTGGATGTTAAGGGAAAAGTTGTGCAGTGGTTTGCCTACTGAATGTACTGCGGTTTGTTTTTTAGCTAAAACAGGATAGAAGACAACTCTAGTGAAAGTGACTGCGATAGCGACTAGTGGTCCAAAACTTGTTGGCTAGTGACTGCGGTCTGACCGGTTTGACTCTAGAATAGCTAGCGATTTGATATATTTTTTTGAGAATTGGTAGTGGTTTTTAAAGAGGTGATAGCGGTTTGGTGATAGCGGTTTGCCAGTTGCAACTTGTGTTCGGGTCAATCTAAACCAAACTCTGTCAAAATCATTTCTTCATGGCGGTTTGGCAACCCAAATCCAATTCATATTAACCAACAAATCCGAAAAAAGAAACAATTCATATTAAGTACAAAGAGAAACCATTCGATAATTACAACAACAATTTACAACAACCAAACCACAGTCCTATTTCTAATCGTCATTCGGTATGACTTTAATTACAACAGCAAATCATAACTTAATCTACAACTCTTAAGCAATCAACACCCATATTCGAAATACAAAGTAAAGTGCTCAGACTCGAACCATGAAAGAGAGTAAGAATCAAATCGTCTCATACCTCTTATGTTCGTTTTGAAATCAACACCCTACCTGGAACCGTCTGGTCCTTGTGCTCGTCAGGGGTGAATGAAATTAAGTGGGGCATTTGTGATTTGTTCTTGACCACATCAAACACAAAGGAGTGTTGGTTGTCTCTTTGTGTTCGAATTAAACAAGTGCAAGGGGATAATATAACTCTTGGTTTGGATTGCTTTGGTGAAGTGAGCGGATCTTTATTCTTGGTGTGACTGCGTTGTGAGTAGTGGATGGGATTAGGGTTTGATTAAGTGCTGTGTTGATATATTATATATCGAATAATTAGGGATTAATTGGATTTGTATTGGACTGTATATCTCGCCTTGGGCTTACAAATTGTCAATGGGCTTACATTCTGTCTGGGACAGTAAACACATGGACGAGTTTATTTTTGTAAAGTTGTTGTTTGAGCTGATTATTCACAAGGACAGATTTTTTAAAATTTGTGGTATAATTTTGGACAACGATTTTGATCGAGCTTCAAGATTCCGGGATTGACAACTATTTTGGGTTGAGATATTTTCGGGTATACTGGATTTAGTGGTAAGCGACGGGATTTATTCGGATTTCAAAACACGAGCGTTGTCTGAAATTCACTGTGACCTGTCTATCTCATCACTTAAACTCATTTCAACCAAACCGACTCACTAAGCATAACACATTCAAGTAATCATTATCATTTCATGATTCATTCTTGATTTTTGTAAAATCCCGCAAAAGAATCTATTTCTCGGTTTGAATCATAGAATTTTAAAATTCCGTGCACGTTTACATCATGTCTACTACTTCAGATTCTTTCATATTTGAGGTACTCAAGTTGTACGACACGTATGATAAACAAACAATTTCCAATTCTGTACAACAAATAAACGTGGGTGATTCTGATAATGCTAATATGGAATCTTCGTGCTCAAATTCGCAAGAGAGAGAGTTGCTTCAGTCACTAATGGTGCCTAATGCAAAGGAAAGTTGCATTGAATGTTTTCGATTACTTCATTCACATATCAAGGTTCTCTTCGAACAGCCCGGATACTTGGGAGGATACAGGCGCGCATTCGCATCACTCTTTGGTCAAGATGTTGAGACTTTCAAAGTCAAGATGATTCTGTATTTGGATCAACTTGAACAACAACTTGATAAAGGAGATTTTTCTGAAGATAGATCCATGGATAATTTGGGTGTGATTAACAACCAATTCCACGTGTTCATTGATTCGCAATACACTGAAGATTATGATGATGATAGTCAAATGGCGAAAAAGTGTTTTGCTAATTACACTGGAACTGAGGTTGACATGTTCAGAAGGACATTACTTCAACTTACGAGTAATGTTACAAGGTTCATTAATGAAAGGGCTCAACATGTGGGAAATGGAACAAAATCAAACAAGCATGAGGCAAGCAGCAGTTATGTGACTCATATCACACATGTTGTGGATGCTGATATCAGACCAGTAAATGACCAAGAGCCATTTGCTGAGGTACATGTAACTGTTCAACATAATGTCCTTGCTAATGAACATCAACACATTGATCAAATTAAACCTACTTATGACACAAATATGTTGGAAAATACTGATAGCAATATCACCTCTGATTCAATAAATATGAGTCATAAGGGGGGAGAAATTGATCAAGATGCTGAACATGATAATGCGTCAAGTTCTTTGCCTACGGCTGACTTTTTCAAATCAAATGATATGGTTGAAAAAGAAGTTTATAATGAACTTTCAAACAAATTTTTACAAATTGAAAAACATTGTGTTTCACTTGAAATCTCAATGCAACAAAAGGAAGAAAGTTTTCAAACTAGACTACCATGTAAAAATCCGGAGCTCCCTGAATTCCGTGAATTCTTTGCTATAAATGATTTGAAAGCTCAGCTACAAGCCAAAAACTTGACAATCAACAACCTGAAAAAACGTATTGCTGAGATGTGTGATATGGTGAATGAAGTTAAGGCTAAACATGACAATGATGTTATTGCAACAAATAATGCTCAATTAGAACACAAAGTGGTTGTATTAATTAATGAAAATGAGACTTTGAAAATTCATTGCAAAGAACTGTGTGACTCAATCAAAGAAGCAAAAACTAAGACTATAGAGCAAACTACCTCTTTGATTGCCAAAAATGATGAATTCAAAGCTCAACTTCAGGAAAAGGGTTTTGCGATTGCATCATTGAAAAACGAGTTGAGAAAATTGAATGAAAATGGTGTGAACACTAAGTTTGCAAAACCATCAATCTTGGGGAAACCACTACTTAGAAACCAATCAGTTGTTAGACAACTGAATGCATTTAAATCTGAACGACCAAAATTTTCAAAAACATGGTTTGCCTCCCAAGTTGATGCGAAACAAGTTTTGCCAAAACCAGTCACTTCACAGTCTAGATCTAATGAAAAGGAATGTACGCTTGCAAAGCCTCATCATATGAATGCATCTAGTTCTTCTAGGATTAGTTCAAAGCGTGTGTCACTTGTGACACCAAAGGAACATGTTAGACATAAAAACAGTGTTCAGAATCACAATCTAGAGGATACTAAGAAAAACACACATGAAAAGACTAGGACTTTGCCTGTTTCTAAGAGTAGTTGTGTATCATTTAAAGCAATTCCGGTAGCAGACCACTCTAAGAATTCTAGATCTTTTTTTGACTCCAAACACTATGCGTGTTCAACTTTTCAGAAATGTGTATTTAATGCAAACCATGATGATTGTATAACAAAATTCCTGAAGGAAGTACATGCTCGTAATAAGGTTCAATTCTCTAAGACTAGAAACAACAACAAGCCCGTAGAACCAAAGAGTTATACTCAGAAACCTGGTAGGCAGATTACTGTAAGACAAAGGTCTTCTCTAAACAAGTCTTCCACTGTACATGAGAAACCAAACAATCCTAGATCTTGCCTTAGGTGGATACCGACGGGTAGAATTTTTAAGATTGTTGGTCTTAGATGGATACCTATTCGAAAGATGTTCACTGATTCGTTGTTTTTATATTTCCAAGTAAAAACACAACGAATGCGTTTTCCCCGGGTCGTGTTCCAACGAAGGTCGAATTCGAGTTGTCGTTACGTTTGTCGAATATGTGTGGTGAATGGTGGTAAAAAGAGTGATGATTGGTGATTTTATACTACGAACAATGAAATATTAAATGAAAACAACCAATTACGCTATGGGCACAAGTAAACTAAGCACGTAATTCTAAAAACGAAAATTTAATTTAAAAACGTTACGCGACGAAATTTAAAACGTAAATAAAAAATGATTTTCTAAAATTTAAAATCTAAAAATATAAAAATAAGTTTCTATATTAAACCTGATAAAAGAAAATTTTTGGAAAAAGAAAAATATTTTTTTGACTTTTTAATAATTTTTTATGAATTAAAAACTAATTAAAACTATTTAAATGATTTAAAAATATTAAAACAAATTGGAAAAATCTGAAAATTTCTGAGCAATTCTAAAATTAAATTTTTAATCTATGAAAAATAAATTCAGAAAGTGATTGAACCCCAATAAGCAGAACAATACAATAAGCAGTTGAAAAATAAGCTAAAAATAAGCAAATGAAAGCCAAAAATTACAAGAAGCTCAGGAACTTAATAATCCTACTACTGGAAACTAGAATCCACCAAATAAGCTCAGAAAAGCTCTCAGAACAAGCACAAAAAGCACTTAATGCAGCTGAAAGTAAAGGCAGAACAGTAGGTGACAAGCAGTATTGCAGCTGATTTATAAGCTGAGTAGAAGCTATTGATGGAAATCCAAAAGCATATACTTAAAGCTCATATGACCAGCTACTTAAAAACCAGAAATGCCCAAAAGTTGTGGCCACTTGCTAGCTTAATTCTGCCCTAGATCAAATGGGAATAAGTGCTAATATCTGTGCAGTATTGAGCAGTCCTATGGGGCTAATTTGCAAGCTGAATTTAAGCTATTTGATAAGCTAAAACGTGAAATCCCAGATGTTCTACTACTAACTAGCTGTATCAACTACCTATAAACCTAATTTGGAGTCTTCAGCTTATTTCAATAAGACATAAATGAAGGCAGATCAGCAGCTTATAAGTCCTAGTCTGCACAAACACAATTCTGTGACAGAAGGATAGGATTTTGGCGCAAATCTTCCTCAAAACTACACCAAATCAATCCAGCCTTTGGAGTATTGCTTTAACACCTAAAAGCTCCTCAAAAGTGCCAAAGTGAGACTTCAAATAAGCCTAAGCTTATAGCAAGCTTATGAAGGCAGTTTGAATTCCATATTTTCTCCTATAAATCAAAAACTTCAAAACACAGCCTAATTACTTTATACTCAGAAAAAAACAACTTATCAATGCTAATTTATTCTAGATCAAAACTCATCAGTTGGCTAATGAATAGAAATAAGCCAGAACACCTCTAATCCAAACACCCTTTAACTCACTGTTTTAACTAATTTAACACTATAACTAGCTGAATTTAGCTACAATACCAATTGAACTATAACTAATTAAGATTCTAATCAACTAAGAATCAAAAATCACAAAGCAATAAGCATTGAAACTGACTAATCAAGTAATTTGCAGAAATTAGAACTAAAAATGAATTGAACTTACAAAATCACCCCTCAGCGAGAACAGAGAGGTTATCCTATGTAGCCTATCTTTAGATAGGCCAAGCACTTCCAGGACTTGCTTGATCTACCAGAAATTTCCCAAGTTTATCACCTTGATGCCACAGTTGACTTTTTGGATTTTTTGAGTTTAACACAGATTTGAAATTATCAAAAGCTTACTATAAACTACTGAGCTTATGTAAGCTTGTAAACAAATGAAATTAACTTATGGAAGCTAGGATTACAATATTTTTTTGATTTTTTGAATATTTTTGGAATTTTTAGAAAAATGAAAAAAAAAATGAGTTTAAAAGTTGCAATAAGCTAAAATGCTTAATTATAAGCTACTGAAATATAGAGATGCTAAGAATAAGATTAACAATTGAAAAGAAACAGAATCAAAATGAGATTAAAATAAAACTTTCATTAATCAAACTTCAAACTACAACTAAAAGATTGAAATTACAACTGAAATTAAAGGATTACACTATGAAAGCAGTAAAATGACAAGAAATAAAATTGGCAACAATTTTCTAAAACATAAAAATTGGACAAGCTTAGCTAATGAGGAGGATGTCTCTATTTATAGCCTACTGGAGAAGCTTCTGGGTTGTCCATGCTGGCAATCCGTGTGCTATCTCAGCGAATCTTCACCCTTAGATCATGCCTTGCTCTCCACTCTTTGATTTCCAGCCATAGGATCAAATTCGTGAGGTGTTCCCTCCAATGAAATGCTGCCACGTTGCCCAAGCGTGTGTTTCTGTGCTAGTCTGACACTCTGGCATCCAATGATTGGACTATCCTACCCTTAATTGTGGTGAAATTGTACGGGGTGAAATCTAGGGTTCATCGAACAGTACATTTTTCTGGGTTAAAAGAAAGAGGGGGCGGGTAACTTGGGTTTATTTTATTTTTTTGTTTGACCGAAGCTTTGGTATAAGCTTTGACCGGGTCAAGTTAATGGGCGGATCGGGTATTTGGGTTGAGGGAATTGGACTGGGTGTGGGCTGGGTTGTGTATTAGAGGGCTTTTGGGTTATTTATTATTGGGTTGTGGGAATTGGGTTTTATTTTAATTAAATCCGGATAAGATAATTTAAGGGTTAAGGTGTAATTTTTGGATTTAGCAATAAAGTGCGAGGACCTAAGGTGTAATTTCTGAAATCAAGGGACTTTTTCTGCCATTATTCAAACTTGTGATCGAAGGGCTATTTTTGACAAATGATGATTCTTCAAAGGACTTGATTGACATAAAACTTTCCGGCATCGGCTGTAAATATCCTTTCCGTATCTCGTGCTCGTTTTCCCGATTTTCTTGTCTTTTTGTCCCTTTTTCTTAATATCCGTACCTGCACACAAACAAACACAAAAGCACAAATATCTTTGGCATTTTGGTTAGTTTTTGGTCGTTTTGGTCTGTTTTTGGTAAATAAAAGGTATGTGAATAAGCACATACCAGAATCCCCCAGACTAAGCTATTGCAATGTCCTCATGCAATGTTATAAAAACACGTTTTTTGAAACCGAAAATTTCCAATCTCTTTTTACTAACTTTGAGAAGTAGCAAAATTTTCAAAAGAGATTAAGAAATCTTAAGTTCTAAAAACTCCCCGATTTTCCATTTTATTCTATTTTTGTATTCTCCTTATTATGTGACGGCTTTGTTGACAATCATTATCTCACGATAACTTTTAGGGTCTTTGAGCAGGAAACACGACTCATGAAGAAGTGACCATACGGATAAAATTCGTCGTCCTTGATTTTTCACGAGTCCCCAAACTAAGCTTAAAAACGAAATCATTGTCATTTACAAGTTAGATTGCCTACACTACCCATGAAAGCTAATTGTGTAATTACTTCTCGTTCCCAAATTCCTATTTTCCTCTATTTATTTTATTTTTGGTGAGAAATGAATTTCTTCATACTCTCGTTTTGATAATTTTTAGTCCGATAAAGATACCTAGTTTAAACGCTAAGTAGTTTCCAAACCTTCCCTCGAAAACCGTTGCATACAAAAATGAGGTCCACATCAAGGTCTCTGATTTAACACGATTTTGAGGATATCCCTTTTATATACGACCGAAACAACTCATCTACGAGTCCAGAGACAGAAGCTTTTATTAGGATACCTCGGAGTCAAAGTTTGGCATTATAACACTTTATCTACATATTCAAGCACATTAACGTATTTAATCCTTGGCCCTTTATAACAATCACAACATCGGTTGCGAGCCGGCAAGATGTGATAGTCTATTATGACCTCGGAAATTTTCCTCTACCTTTATTAGAAGTCTACAACATCGGCTGCGAACCGGCAAGATGTAGAAAACTTTTTATGGCTTTGGATTATTATTATACATTATCATATTCATTAATTATTTGTGTTGCCAAACCCCAAGTCCTACGGCTTTTATAACAATCCCAACATCGGTTGTGAGCCGGCAAGATGGAATAGTCTATTACACCGTAACACTGACAGTACCTTGATGTGTACCCAACTTTCATAAGCAAGGATTCTCTAAGGAAGAAATAAAAACTAATTATCGCCAAAACCAAAATAGCTTTAATTATTCCTAGATTACTATTTTTGGGTGAAACAAGCTTATGGGAACAAAAAGCCACAAGTAACTTCGATGAGCTCTAAAGAGATCCAACTACTCCACATTTAGAAATCTAACTTATAAACAACTCTATCATTTCTCGTTCTTCGCAAATTTAAAATATTAAATAATAAGATCCACGAATGCTTAGCCAAATAATCAAGCCATGCATATATAAAGTCGATACGGGAACTTGCAAACTCTTCAAAAGAATTCGCATTTTATAGCTCCTTGTGTAAAAGACTAGCACAAGCTTATAGATTATAAACGGTTAAGGGAACAAGCTAGGGCTCAACACGCCCGGTCAAGTCAGAATTTTATTCCTACTCTCACCAGCGGAAAGTCAACAAAATGCCAAAACTTATTATATTTTTGCACAAAATTTTTAAATTTTTCTCATTTTTTTGGATTTTTTCAATTTTTGAGGAAAAACGGGGTTGCGAGAGTAAACTAAAAAAATGCAAGGCAAAAATCACATCGAAAGATGACCCCCCAGACTAGAACGAGACATTGTACTCAATGTCTTAAAGGTAAGGGTTCTCCTACATAAATCTAAGGCCGTTTATTAATTATGCCAAAAGATAGATGTAAAACGATAAGATTTAGGATATCGGATGAGCAACGAATGATGAAACTCGAGTGGAGAGAAGCAAACCACGAGCACGAGAGTCTTCTATCATCGGGCAAATCCTGGACACATCACAGAAAACCACGAAACACAAGAAATGGAAAAGGAAGACCTCTTCATGTTTTATTAGAAATAAGATAAGAAGATAGAATGATAAGCATGGGGTGCCTCCCACGAAGCGCTTGTTTAGTATCGAGTCGGAAAGCTTAGACTCGCCCCGAATTCATTTGTTCTTGGGGAAGCATGTGGAAGAGATATTCTCAATCGGATTTTCGTTCAAGATGTTTGGAAAAACATTGAATCAAATGAAAGTTCCACTCCGATGAGAAACCCACGGTATTTTTAGAAAAAATAACCAGAAATGGTAATACCGGGGTCAAAGATTGTATCCTTACTCCCAACGGAGTGAAGGATGGGAGAAGCCACAGTATATGTGATGAAGAGCATAAAGATTTGAATAATTATCATGAAATACTCTTCATCATCAAAAGAAATTTTGTCAAAAGTCTCGGGCGGGAGGGTCGGGATGAAATACTCATGAGAAAGTACACGTCCCCCCAGACTAATATCTTCCTCAAGATCAAAGTAGAATTGATCGTATTCCGGAGGAGATAGAAAGAAAGAAAGTTCATCGGAGAACTTGTTGAGATAAAAATCATTCATATCAAAATGAAATGATTCATATTCGGGAGGAGAGATACGAGCATGAGAAGTGGTACTGCCACTACTCGTCTCCTCCGAATGATCGATATCAAAGAAGAAGGTTTCAAAAGATGGGATAGAAAGATTGAGATCAAAAGTGGGATTGCCACTAGCCGTGTCAAACGTAAAACTCTCATATTCGGGACAAGCATCCTCGAGCTCGAGCTCCAAAGGATCTGACGGCTTCTTTTCAAGATTAACTTCTTCATAAACTTCCTTCGGGGGAAGGGAAAGGAATGGTTCATCAATTATTTTTAATGAATCATCTTCCCCTGGATTACTATTAGTCTCAACAATTTCCGGAGAAATTGGAGTTTTATCAAAGAACACCTCGACCTCTTCCCTAGAGATAACATTTTCTTCAATCGTAGGAGAAGGATGGGATGAGTCAGAATCAAGAATCTCGATGTGATAAACTTGTTCTGGAGGTGGGACAAGTGGTGTGCTCTTAGAGCTAGCAATTTCCACCACTTCCGTTGTAGTCTCCGATTCATCTTTATCATCGTTGTCAAGAACACTCTTAATATTTGCAGCACAACACTCAAACCATTTGCTCGATCCAGGAGTAATTTTCATGGCCTTGAGCTTAGCACATTTTTCTGACATACTCTTGACCGTGAATCTTGAAAGGTTTGGATCAATTCTTTTAGGAGCAATTACGGGATCGGACTTTTGATCAACCGTAGCGACATTGCATTTGTCGGTTTGAGGTTTCGAGTTCGGATTAATGTTGAACGTAACTTTTTCCTTATCGACCCGCAAAGTAATTTCTTCACCATAGACATCGATCAAAGCACGCCCGGTCCTCAAGAATGATCTTCCGAGAATGAGAGGAACCCGGGGGTCGGCGTCAAAATCAACTACCACAAAATCCGTTGGAAAATGGAACTTCCCGACCTTGACAAAGACATCCTCGGCTATTCCACGTGGACGAGTTATGGAACGGTCCGCAAGCTCGAGGGTCATGCAAGTAGGGGTAAGTTCGGGTAAAGATAATTTCTTCCAGATGGATAACGGCATTAGGTTGATGCTCGCACCAAGATCGGCCATGTCGTGGCATTCAACCATTCCCGGAAATTCACATGGGATGAGAAATTTTCCGGGATCTCCAAGCTTTTCCGGAAGCTTTTTGAGAATTGCCGCTGAGCAGTTTTCGTTCACTGGAGTTTTTGCTAGTTCCGATAATTTTTCCTTATTGCTCAACAAACTTTTGAGGGTAGAAATGAATTTTGGCATCAGAAGTAAAGCGTCCGCGAAGCTTATATCAAAACGTAATTCTTGGAATATTTGAAAGAATTTTTCCATTTGACTCGAAGCTTTATCGCGGAGCTTTTGATCATTCATTCTTGAAGGGTAAGGAAGTGTGGTCTTAACGGGAGCTTTTTCGGGCTCAAGCACAACTTCTGGTTCAGATGGGTGGACAACCGGAGGTTGGACGTCTTCGGTTCTTCCTTTATTAGTAGGAAGTTCCGTGTCCTTCGTCACCTCGGTCTCACGGTCGGCTACCTTGGGAGGAAGAAAAGATTCGGTATTCGGAGCCGTGGGTCCATCATATGAAACACCGCTCCTAGTAGTGATTGCCTTAGCATCGCCCCTCGGGTTGGCGATCATGTTGCTTGGAAGAGTTCCAGAGCCCGAGGGTCGATCATTTAAAGCCTTCTTGAGTTCAGATATTTGACTACTCAACAACCGATTCATTTCTTCTTGAGATTTTTGGTTTTGAAGAATCAGTTGTTTTAATAGCTCATCCGAGGCCGATGGAGTTTGCACAAATCCTTGATTTTGATTATTGTTAAGATTTGGCCCTCGGTTGTTATTTTGATTAAAACCCTGGTTGTTGTTTTGAAAATTTCCCTGATTAAGATTTCCTTGGTTTTGAAAATTGCCTTGGTTCAGGTTTTGAAAGTTTCCTTGATTTGGGGCTCGGTTAAAATTTCCCTGGTTTTGATAACCTTGATTACCCCGATTTTGATTCTGATTATTTTGAACATTACGGTTTTGCACTTGCTGATTTTGATTTTGGGTAAAACTGGATGGTCCGAGAAAGTTGTTAGAACGGTAGCTGAGCAAATTACAGTCTCCTTGGGGTTGGTAACCGTTACCTCCCGGATTAAAGGATCCCGTAGTAGCGTAAACGTTCTCTTGAGTGTAGCCACCAGAGGCTGGGCACTCGAAATACGGATGTGGACCACCGCATGTCTCACAACTATGATCAACAACATTCACTTGATTGTTGTTGTTTTGATTCATAGTTTGATGAATTCTCAAGATAGCCGTTGACATATCATTCATTTGTTTAGAAAGAGCGTCTATCTCGGAGGTAGAAGAATCAGTGCTTGATCTTGTTGACTCATTCCTCTCAGCAGAGGAATCCCAAAAATTATGGTGGGCGGTCATGTTTTCAATAAGATCATAGCACTCTTCGGGTCGACGTTTCATAAACATACCACCGGCAGCAGCATTAATCGTATCACTGTGTCGTAATGTCAAACCGTTATAGAAGGTATCTATAATAGTGACCAATAACATATTGTGGTTTGGACACCGATCAATCGATAACTTGTAGCGTTCCCATGCCTCAAATAATGATTCATTGGGAAGCTGACGGAAATTGCTAATCTCATTCCTTAATTTCGTCACCATCGACGGTGGGAAATATTTTGCCAAGAACTTCGTAACCATTTCATCGAAACTACGAATGGAGTTCTTGGGAAGACGATCAAACCAAGCGATGGCATGATCCGTCAAGGAATAAGGAAAGAGATATAGACGGAGGGCGACATCGGTGACCCCATTTTGTTTCATACTTTGGGTGACGGTGATAAATTTATCAAGATGTTTGTTGGCATCGTCACCCGGCAAGCCATGAAATTGGCACGAGTTTTGGACTTGTTGAATCATATGGTGCTTAAGTCCAAAATCAACGGCTTGAATATTGACGGGGGCAATCGGGCCACCACGTCCGTGCATTGTGGGTTGGCACAACTCCTCCATCGTTCGGAGATCAGGAGCTGGCATGTGATTTTCACCACCCATCGGCGGGTGTTGATTGTTTGGGTCGTCGGCCATTTCCTCAATGGTTGAGAAATGAACACGGTTGTTATGACGAATAATCCTCTCGGGATTTGAGAGTGGTGAAAGAAGAGGTTGAGAAGAAGAAGAACGGGTGTGCATACACCAAAAACAAACACAAAATCAAAAAGGAAAACCAAATTTGAAAATAAAATATTTTTGGATTTTTATATTTAAGAAAACTTAGAATTATTATCTTTTTGGTGATCGTTGATCAACCGTACTCGTTTCTTTCAAAACTACGCGCATCGTGGCGGAGAAGCAAAGGTCCACTCGAAGGTGATTAAAAACCCGCCTCTTTCGGTCTGCAATTTAATGTCAAGACCATCCTTAAACCCCGTGTATAGGTTGTAGCAAAGAAATAATCCGAGTAACGTTTAATTTCACGATCTCTTTTGTTGTTTATTCGGAATGGTTTACAACACTTTTCAGAAAAAGTGAGGTTATATTATTAGTATTTTTGAAAACACTTTAGGAAAAGTGTTTTATTTATTTTCTTTTTGTATTTTTTTTTTCTTTTTATAAAAACGAGAAACTTCCGAGGAAGGGTCTTCAAAACACGATTCTACGGCGAAACTCCAACTCTTCTCAAGCCTTCCCCGGCAGCGGCGCCATTTTTGATTAGTTGTTTTTATATTTCCAAGTAAAAACACAACGGATGCGTTTTCCCCGGGTCGTGTCCCAACGAAGGTCGAATTCGAGTTGTCGTTATGTTTGTCGAATATGTGTGGTGAATGGTGGTAAAAAGAGTGATGATTGGTGATTTTATACTACGAACAATGAAATATTAAATGAAAACAACCAATTACGCTATGGGCACAAGTAAACTAAGCACGTAATTCTAAAAAAAATTTAATTTAAAAACGTTACGCGACGAAATTTAAAACGTAAATAAAAAATGATTTTCTAAAATTTAAAATCTAAAAATATAAAAATAATTTTCCTATATTAAAACTGATAAAAGAAAATTTTTGGAAAAAGAAAAATATTTTTTTGACTTTTTAATAATTTTTTATGAATTAAAAACTAATTAAAACTATTTAAATGATTTAAAAATATTAAAACAAATTGGAAAAATCTGAAAATTTCTGAGCAATTCTAAAATTAAAATTTTAATCTATGAAAAATAAATTCAGAAAGTGATTGAACCCCAATAAGCAGAACAGTACAATAAGCAGTTGAAAAATAAGCTAAAAATAAGCAAATGAAAGCCAAAAATTACAAGAAGCTCAGGAACTTAATAATCCTACTACTGGAAACTAGAATCCACCAAATAAGCTCAGAAAAGCTCTCAGAACAAGCACAAAAAGCACTTAATGCAGCTGAAAGTAAAGGCAGAACAGTGGGTGACAAGCAGTATTGCAGCTGATTTATAAGCTGAGTAGAAGCTATTGATGGAAATCCAAAAGCATATACTTAAAGCTCATATGACCAGCTACTTAAAAACCAGAAATGCCCAAAAGTTGTGGCCACTTGCTAGCTTAATTCTGCCCTAGATCAAATGGGAATAAGTGCTAATATCTGTGCAGTATTGAGCAGTCCTATGGGGCTAATTTGCAAGCTGAATTTAAGCTATTTGATAAGCTAAAAAGTGAGATCCCAGATGTTCTACTACTAACTAGCTGTATCAACTACCTATAAACCTAATTTGGAGTCTTCAGCTTATTTCAATAAGACATAAATGAAGGCAGATCAGCAGCTTATAAGTCCTAGTCTGCACAAACACAATTCTGTGACAGAAGGATAGGATTTTGGCGCAAATCTTCCTCAAAACTACACCAAATCAATCCAGCCTTTGGAGTATTGCTTTAACACCTAAAAGCTCCTCAAAAGTGCCAAAGTGAGACTTCAAATAAGCCTAAGCTTATAGCAAGCTTATGAAGGCAGTTTGAATTCCATATTTTCTCCTATAAATCAAAAGCTTCAAAACACAGCCTAATTACTTTATACTCAGAAAAAAACAACTTATCAATGCTAATTTATTCTAGATCAAAACTCATCAGTTGGCTAATGAATAGAAATAAGCCAGAACACCTCTAATCCAAACACCCTTTAACTCACTGTTTTAACTAATTTAACACTATAACTAGCTGAATTTAGCTACAATACCAATTGAACTATAACTAATTAAGCTTCTAATCAACTAAGAATCAAAAATCACAAAGCAATAAACATTGAAACTGACTGATCAAGTAATTTGCAGAAATTAGAACTAAAAATGAATTGAACTTACAAAATCACCCCTCAGCAAGAACAGAGAGGTTATCCTATGTAGCCTATCTTTAGATAGGCCAAGCACTTCCAGGACTTGCTTGATCTACCAGAAATTTCCCAAGTTTATCACCTTGATGCCATAGTTGACTTTTTGGATTTTTTGAGTTTAACACAGATTTGAAATTATCAAAAGCTTACTATAAACTACTGAGCTTATGTAAGCTTGTAAACTAATGAAATTAGCTTATGGAAGCTAGGATTACAATATTTTTTTTGATTTTTTGAATATTTTTGGAATTTTTAGAAAAATGAACAAAAAATGAGTTTAAAAGTTGCAATAAGCTAAAATGCTTAATTATAAGCTACTGAAATATAGAGATGCTAAAAATGAGATTAACAATTGAAAAGAAACAGAATCAAAATGAGATTAAAATAAAACTTTCATTAATCAAACTTCAAACTACAACTGAAAGATTGAAATTACAACTGAAATTAAAGGATTACACTATGAAAGCAGTAAAATGACAAGAAATAAAATTGGCAACAATTTTCTAAAACATAAAAATTGGACAAGCTTAGCTAATGAGGAGGAGGTCTCTATTTATAGCCTACTGGAGAAGCTTCTGGGTTGTCCATGCTGGCAATCCGTGTGCTATCTCAGCCAATCTTCACCCTTAGATCATGCCTTGCTCTCCACTCTTTGATTTCCAGCCATAGGATCAAATTCGTGAGGTGTTCCCTCTAATGAAATGCTGCCACGTTGCCCAAGCGTGTGTTTCTGTGCTAGTCTAACACTCTGGCATCCAATGATTGGACTATTCTACCCTTAATTGTGGTGAAATTGTACGGGGTGAAATCTAGGGTTCATCGAACAATACATTTTTCTGGGTTAAAAGAAAGAGGGGGCGGGTAACTTGGGTTTATTTTATTTTTTTGTTTGACCAAAGCTTTGGTATAAGCTTTGACCGGGTCAAGTTAATGGGCGGATCGGGTATTTGGGTTGAGGGAATTGGACTGGGTGTGGGCTGGGTTGTGTATTAGAGGGCTTTTGGGTTGTTTATTATTAGGTTGTGGGAATTGGGTTTTATTTTAATTAAATCCGGATGGGATAATTTAAGGGTTAAGGTGTAATTTTTGGATTTAGCAATAAAGTGCAAGGACCTAAGGTGTAATTTCTTAAATCAAGGGACTTTTTCTGCCATTATTCAAACTTGTGATCCAAGGGCTATTTTTGACAAATGATGATTCTTCAAAGGACTTGATTGACATAAAACTTTCCGGCATCGGCTGTAAATATCCTTTCCGTATCTCGTGCTCGTTTTCCCGATTTTCTTGTCTTTTTGTCCCTTTTTCTTAATATCCGTACATGCACACAAACAAACACAAAAACACAAATATCTTTGGCATTTTGGTTAGTTTTTGGTCGTTTTGGTCTGTTTTTGGTAAATAAAAGGTATGTGAATAAGCACATACCATTCACTAAGTGCGAAATCAAGGTTGACAGTGAAACCCCACATGGTCTAAATGCCGATATCACTAACCCATATAAATACAAATAAACTCTTAATGTCAGTGCAGGTAGTCTTTACTTAAGTACAGGTACATCGTTCACTCATAGTAAGGAAAGACTCAGGGTTTGGGTGCCGAAAAGATTGATATCTCATGAATTAGGGGTTCAAGCAATTCAAGCTTGATGAACATCAATGACAATGACGTCTGTTCACATCAGTTCAGGCCTCGTTCTTCATCGACTATGACGTCTGTTCACATCAGTTCAGGCCTCGTTCTTCATCGACAATGACGTTTGAACACTGCAGTTCAAGCCTCGGGCCTCATTGTCAACATAATGGCGTCTGCTGACAACTCTTCAGGCCCCGTTCTTCAAAGAAAAGAAAGGTGTACGCTTAAGTGCGCTTTATCTTCAGAAGAAGAGAAATCTTCTTGTTTATGACCATTCTCATCAACAAGCTTCATGGTCTTCCCATGCTCAGTCAGTCATCAAGTGGATCTACTTTCCGTCGATGGTATTCTTATTCACTCGCTTAATCAAAAATGGCAGTCACATGCAATTTTGGAGGGGGAGAAGGGTGAATAAACGACATGATGATTGATGTCTAAGAAATGGTCATACGGCTCCTGAATACATCAGTTCAGGAGCCGTGCAAAACAAGTTTCTTCAACACTATATGTTCCACCGTCTATCAAGGTGTTGAAGAACAAATTCATGGAACTCTACCTCCCGTGATTGATTATGAACCCCTCCTCCATCATCTTACTCCAGACCCGAGTTCTGGAGAATCATCTTCATCACGGATTGATGTTCCCTCTAATGTGCACTCTGTAAATCAACCACAAGAACATAAAGGAAAATTTCAGCTAAAATGTCAAAATGGCTAAGTATTTGGACTTGGAATGTCAAGTGATCACGGAGTTTATTTGGTATCCCTTATTTGAGATTGAAGTGGGTTTCACGAAGGTTTATACTTATTTCATCATCGAGACTTCATCTATCGATTGATGACTTGCTTGAAGTTATAAAATTTATGATTGGGACTTGGATTATCTAGTTATACCCGATGTAAGGAGATACATTGTAGTTCTCACGGGATATAGCTATCACTTCAAGGAGTTACATTGTAGTGCTCAGTGTCACACGCTGATGCAGATGTGAATAGTCTCAAGAGGTGTTGTACTTGCTTCGGCTCTTGTTGAGTTTATAAGGGTACTTAAGGGTTTTCTACTACATCGTTCTTCAATCATCAACAGTGCAAGTTTAAGTAACAAATTTGGGGAATTCTTCGTCAGTTTTCAAGTTTGGTATATCGGGTTTACTTCACCAAGTGGTCACAGCAATAGCCGACAGATCATAAGGGCTGGTAAAGATAGTCAGAGAGCGTTTCGGTAGCTGTTGATTCTCACAGGATACATTTGAGCCAATTTTATTCTTCTCACGAGATTTCAAGTATATGTGCGTAAAATGTGTTGCTGATTCTAAGGTATCAAAACCAGCAAGGGGGAAGGAGACATACATCTGAACGCACAACGAGTACACATGATGAACTTTATACTTCTTCTGAATAGAAGTTATTTCGGGAAGACAAATGTCATAACCGCAGAGAAAATCAGTGTTTTAACTCGTCTCTTCTGGTGTATTACTTCAACTACTTGGGGGAAGTGGTCTCTGGATACTTTTGGTATGCATTACTTCAGACATCAACGGAAAGAAACGTGAGATGAAGTTCTTCAAGTGTGAGATGATACACTGCAGGTCTATTTGATGATCCCCCGAACGGAAAATCACGATGATTATTCTTAAAAGGAGCAGCAATATTTGATGTGGTTTGCTACGGATTCTGCTGTACACTGACCTTATGTAAGCTTGAAAGAGAGCTTTGAAACTTCTCAAAAGGAAGATTGTCGGTTTGGGGGGAAGCTATCAAAGCTTCACATTGAGAAGGCTCAAGTTCAGTCGATTATTCAGGAGCCTTGAAAGCTTTGGTGGTGAAAGTTTAAGAGATGTTGACTACAGATGTCTACCATATACTGAACGTATCCTCATTTTGGTATTCATGTCATCATCTTCTTCAACTGAATAATATAGTTTGTACATATCTTAAACTAAACTGAAAATAGAAAATTATAGAAAATCCATAAAAATGAAAAAATTAGAAAATACCAAAATTAGTTGTTTTAGGCATGTCTTCTGTTTATCGATAACATTTACGGTCTTAGAAATGTCATTCAATAATGACACGGGACTTTAAATGAAGCTCGAGCAGAAGTTAAAATGAATTGTTAAAACATGTCATGATGGCTTGCTATTACTTTAGATAGCAACCCGCGTTTCAAAATGAGGAAAGCACGTCGGCATAATGACGGTTGTTCCTAACAACGGGTGAAGTTCACCCGGGCATGGATTACTTCATATCTGTGCATCCCTGATTTGATGTACGTTTCAGTGCATCATTTCTTGTAAAAGAAGAGAAATCTTCTTTGTATACAAATAGTTTTCCTTCTATGATTCTTCTAAAAATTATTTGTAAGACACTTGGTGATTACGTGTTGTTTGAAATTCTTTCAGACTTTGATTGTGCATAAAATTTATCACTCAATCAATGACTATAGCTCTTTAACTAGAATACGGGTCATTGATTGAGGGGGAGAGTGATTTCAAATTTTATTTCATCAAACGGGTTTCTTGGTTAACTCATAATTCTTAGAAAAGGTTTTGTAGTTAATGGGGTATTAGTTGAAGAGGAATTTACTATGCTTTATATCTAATGGACAAATGTGTTAGTTGTTGGAAAGATTAGGGCATTATGTGCAATTTGCGTATAGTTTCCTAGCTTTATGTAACTATAAGGTCCATTTGTGTCACTCTGGAATCCTCATTTAATCCCCTAAATACTTTAAAAAACCAAAATCTAAAAGAAGTTAAAAAACCCATTGTGTTTGATGTTCTTGAATACTCCACAGGCATTTGCATGATCTAATTGAATGAGTTTCGAATGTTGATTGATTTTTATTAGTCGATAGCTGCTTAATTGTTGTTGATTCAGTGCATGTGCACTCAGGATATGCTTAGGTATGTAGCTATCATGTTAGAATCTTGTCCCTAAGCTCCTGAGTTGAATGTTGAAATATGAGTGAATTGCCATGTTCATGATTGCTGATTGCTCTTCATGCTAGAGAGCAGTTTGATGTATTTCCTGATTATGGTTTGATTATGAGATGAATTTGGTATTATGAGTTGGCAAGCTGCTATTTGGTAGCTATTAATGAATAGTGTATCTATATGTATGTATATCTGTGTGGATATTCTTATGGAAATTCCATAGCCAATATGAATGTGCCAGCTCCCGCTCTAACCATTTGATCAGATGTTCAAACTCTATTGACTGGCTCTGAATTCACCACAACAACAACATCGGCAACAACAACAACAACACTGTCTTCACCTCCACCACCTTCATTTCAACAAAGCAGTACTTATTCTGGTCTCGCCAAGAGGGGATCTACAACATTTGGGAAAGTTTTGTTGGTGGATGGATAATTGATGTTGACCAATGACTCCCTCAGAGAAGAGGATGATCACATCATCTACACAAAAAGGTCAATATCATTTGTGTCATAACGATTATCTTTGTACATGATAAGAAGTGAATCTCCCTCATAAATTGAGGGGAAGCAGTTGCATGTTCCATTATTAGCACATATTAAAACTGACCACATTTTCTCCCATAATTTCTAACTTATTTAAATCAATTGGGATCACAAATCTCAAATGGTTTGAAATTTTTGATATGTGCTAAACTCTTTCGTATATCGATGCACATATTGAGGGGGAGCAAATGGGCTGTGATAACAAAAAGGATGTGGCATCTCATATGAGCGCGGCTCAGACTTCACCAATGGATTGACGAAACATAAACTGTCATTAATCGAAAAGATACGTCCTGGCTGGGTAATAATTTCAAGCTGGTCTAACCAGTGATGTAAGCGTGTCTCGAAGAGGATGTATCTGAGTAGAGTGTACCGTTTCGAGAAACTTTCTGTCGACTTGACCAGGCCAGGTAATAATTTCAAGCTGGTCTAACCAGTGATGTAAGCCTGTCTCGAACCGGTCATGTTCACTGAAATTGGATCAATTCAAAAAGTGCGAACTCCACCCAACATGTGCAAATTTATAATAAAATCATCTGAGCACATGTTAAGGGGGAGAATTTGAAAAATATAAAACTCTCAAAGTGTTAGCAAAATGTGTTTCATAATCATGAACACTTTGAGAGAATTTTCAAAGATTTGGTAAATGGCAACATAGGATAGTCATGAAGTTATAAGGTGGCTAAGGTTAGGAAAACCGTCCTATGATCCGCCAGAACCGGAGGGATCTACCCAGGGACAATACCGAATAGTTAGTATTAGAAAGTCCTTAGGTATGATCATGAAAAAAGGAGTAATATGAGAAAGGAGAAAGAAGGGGTTGAAGAATTAAAAAGAAATAAAATGAGAAAGGGTGAAAAGAAATAGCCCTCCAATTATTCAACCTTAGGGCAGAAACCGGGTTCAATTCAGATGCTACTGGTTGTTATCAAGGTAACACCGGTATTGAAGACAAGATGTCATGGACCCAGTGACACACTGCACCAAACCTTCTAAGCCACTCAAGTTCTCTTAAAAGGACTTGTTTCATTCTCACGGGGAACCCTACATAATCTATCGACTGCTCATTATGAGTTATGTTGATATTGAAACAGGAGACACTGCTCCAGTCTCCGACTACCAAAAATGCACTTATCGAGTCTAGAGCCACGAGATGCATCATAAGATCTCATAGGAACACGTATTACTCCTACACTGGTTGTTCAACATTAAGGACACCAGATGTAAACTTATGAGTCCTACGCAGATCTTAACAATCTGCCAGAACATTTATGAGGGAATTTACAAATGTAGTTCTCAGTGATTGAATGGAAATTCCTGCCAGGGTCAACATCAAACAGCCCTAAAAGTAGGTCATTTCGGTAATTCCTTGTGGATTACGCTTAGTGGTCGCGGAGGTTTCAAACGGTCTACAGTCGTGGAGTGAACTCCAGCGACTCACCTAATCGTTGATTTACTACGGTAGATCTTTAAAGCCCTCTGTGGGTTTCCAATTTAGGAACGGCCTTGGTAAGGATTAGAGAGAGTTTTCACACTATGCTGTTAACAATCTCGAAGTCCGAACCTGTAAGTACCAGACGTTTTATTGCTAACTATCGTATGTAGGAACACCTGGCTGTTGTAGCTGATTGCAGTTGTAGCTGATTGCTGAACAAGATGCCAATCCATCACCACATGCTCACACCACACCATCATCATCATAATCAACGAAATCATGATATCTAAAAGACCTTCAACATTACTTCTGCAACTCTGATGCTGAAAATCATGATTCAAAAAAGTGTGAGCATGTCGACCCAAAGATCACAACATCACATGGAGACATAATGCTAAAAGATGACCTGGAGACATACGTTGGATGATGACATCAAAGAATCACCAAAGATCATCCAAGACAGAAGAACGGTCATCAAAAGAACACTATTGAATGTACAAAGAGTAATGAACTTGAAGAATCAAAGACTACGAGCTAGGAAGTTACAGTCATGTAATAGAATGCTAGAATTCATATTATTATTTCCGGGGTGACCTCCCTTAGGGGGAGATTGTTAGGAATATAAATATTCATGTGAAGACTCGGTCACCCCGAGTATCTATTTAGCATCTGTGTAGCTCGTAGGCTTATTAGAATTATTAGTATTATTAGTATAGTTAGTATAGTATTCGTGGAGTGGGTCGGGTCTTTACCCACTGTCAGCTCACTCCACAGCCCACTCGAGGCACTTATGTCTTGTACTATAAATACCCCTTCCCACACTTGGGAATGGTTGGAGGTTTCTAATCATACAACTATTTTTGTCTCATTCTCTCTCACTAAATCTCCCAACACTCTCATCTCTCTCTCTCTCTAGAATTTCATCAAACATCTAATCCAAGTATGCAAACATTATAGAGGAAATCCACTATCTCATAAAATTTTAGTCCATCTCCTTCCTCTGTTTTCTCTAGAAAAGCCACCTGGTTGTGCATCTTGACGAAATCCAAATTAGCCATAAGTTCTCAGTAATTATTGATTTGACTGTGGTGAATAGTGATAATTTTGGTTAGAAAGTAGAAGATGAAAGTGAAATTGAGATTTTATTGAGAGAGTATTAGGGTTTCAATTGACCGACTTAAAGAATAAATTAACTTTTATTTTAGGATAATTTTATAATAGAATAAAAGTTAAAATATCTAGATGAGGATCCCTCGAAAACCGTAAATCAATCAGTAAAAATCGCAACAAACCTCCAACGGCTAGTTTTTACTCCAAAATTAATTACTGACACAATAGTCACAACGGCTAGTTCAGCAGTATAAACTTTACACTAGCAGCACAAAGTTTACACTAGCAGTACAAACCATTAACAAAATTTTCAAAGAACAGTATAAACTTATTTGAAAAACATTTTTATGCACATATAGTTTTTAGCAAACTATCAGCTATCAACGGATTTGATATGTCTTTACCAATAGCCGTTTGCTTTGGACTAGCCAACTCTTCACAGATAGATATGGTGAGTTGATAACGATATAATTTTTGGTAAATTGTCAACCATTAACGGATTTGATTAGTCTTTACTAGAAACCGTTTGCTCTGGACTAGTTGGTTCTTATGTGGGTTAGACATGGTGAACCAATTACCATTTGTGGTGTGGAAAGATCACACACTGAGCTCCAAATCACCATTCAGTCCAAAACATAAAGCACTTGTAATTCCTTGGTGCTTATCATCCATTCCTGCAATTATTAGTCCACAAATAAGGAAACAAAGTGCAATGCACTTGCCTCACAACATAACAAGCATATGACTAACTATGCACATAAAAAGAAAAATTAATTTCCTTGTGGCACCCAAGCCATAATAGACTTAGGCTTGCCTCTTGCATCAATATAATTAAATCTTTTTAGAATAGTTGGAGTACCATTAGATTGAAGTGGTCTCCAAACCCATGATGCAGATGCATTAATACCACTTCCCAAATTTCCCTTAGCAGTTTTTTTAAAACTGCCAGTATTAATTGCTTTCCTAACAGTATTAACTGCTGGGTTTGCAGTTGCAACCTTAGGTTTCCAAACTTGTTTGTTTACAACTGCTATGTTGTTAAAGGGCCTTTTAACAGTTGTTGGTGCTGATTTAAAAAGAGTTTTTGCACCTTAAACTGTTGGTCTTGGGTAAAGAGTCTTATTAGGTCTGGCATTATGAATTTCTGGTCTAGCAGTATGAACTGCTGGTCTAGCAGTATGAACTGCTCTTGGTCCAGACCTTAAAAGAACTGATCTAGGTATCATTCTAGTATTTGTTGGGTGAGTAGGAGGTTTTACTGAGTTCACCCTAGGACTTGAATACCTAGTTACCCTATTGTTGCAATAAAATACAAGATGGTCAAAGCTACCACATGTGAAACAAGCTTTCCTAACACAGACAAAGTCATCACCTAGTTGGTGAGACTTGAGGTTGTTCCAATTCCGTTGGTTACCTCTGGGTTTGTTTGTGGCTCTATACATTTCAGCATACCTAACTGTTGGTTTAAATAGTTTTAGCATTTGATCTAAGCCTAACAGTCTCAGGTTTGACCACTTTGGGAACTTTTGGTTCTTCCACTTTAACACTAACAGGCTTAACCACAACCTGATCATCCTCATCATTAGAAGTCCAGTCCTCTATGGTTGGAGCATCTGAGCCCTTAGCTGAGGACACCTAATCCTCAGAAAGTGAGGCATCACTTGCACTCTCATACATAGGTTTATCAACTACATTCTCTTTAGGTTGAGGACCATATTTAAGCTCAGGTATTTGTAATTCAGGGAGTCCTGTGTGTCCTAGGTCTATGCCTGGGGGTGTTGGAATTCCCCTATAAGGAGGTGTAACAGACTTATACCCTAGGCCGGACTTAGCTTTGTTTAAGATTTGACATTCAATTATCTTTTGAACACCTTTTGATGAATATTCTAGTGTGTCTACACTCATTTGAATGTTCTCCTTGGCTTTCTTAACCTGTTCCAGTTCATGTTTCAAACACACTAATTTCATTTTCTCTAAACATTAAGTCTCTCTTAAGTATAATCATATCATCAGCAAACTTAGACTCATTACCTTTATAATGAACAATTTGTTCTTCTAACACAACTAAAGCCCTTTTATGATTTGCTAAATTAAAACTGGTTTGGGTTAGCTCTATTCTTTGTTCATCATATCTTTTCTTAAGAGTTTCTAGATCTTTTAATGCAGCACAAGATTTAGAACACTTAGAAACTTGTACCTCGGAGTCTGAAAATGCCATGAGAGCCATCTCTGAAGATGCTTCTGCTTCCTCCTCTGCAATGTAGATCCAGTCAAATCCTAAGCCATTAATGGCAACCATAGCCTTTGAGCTTGAGTCTGCAACCTCCACAACTCTTGATTTGTTTCCAAAGCCTCTGCTCTTGTCATCTTGTTGTCTTGGCAATATGCACTCCCTTGAATAATGACCTTTCTTATGGCAATTATAACATTCAATCTTTGACTTGTCATACCCAGCAACATCATTGTTGTTAATTATTATCTTCTTGCCTGTCTTCTTCAAGAATCTCTTAGCCCTCATGCTAAGAAGAGAGAGCTGCCACTTGATATCCATCTCTTCAATATCATCTTCATCAATCTCTTGAAGGTCTGCATGAGTCAGCATACTTCCATTGTGCTGAGTAGTCAGAAATGCACAATAAGTATTCTTATCCAAGAGTCCTTAGTACTACTTGAGGTACTAGCAGTACCAATATTTGAACTAGCAGTACCAACTGCTCCAGCAACTTGCACTTCTTCCACTTGGCTTGAGGTACTGGGAGTTGACACAAAAGCCAAATTTCCAGAGCTTGAGCTTGTACCAGCAACCTTCTTAACATCTTGCTCCACTATCTTGAAATTGCTATACAAGTCCATCAGACTCATAGAATCTATGTCTGGCTTCTTCTTCCAGAAAAATACATGCATAGCCTATTCAGATGGTAAACTTCTTAGGAATTTTGAGTTGAGATCTTTCTGAGGTATCTTAATTCCTAGAACAGCAAGTTGACTCACTAGCTTTTGAAGCCTGTTAAACATATGATCTAGTGACTCATTGCTTGTAGCTGAAAAGTTCTCAAATTGTTGCTTGAGTAATGTCTTCTGAGTTTTCTTGGTGGCTTCATTCCCACCATATCTGGCAAAAATGGCTTCAAACAGAGTCTTGGCACACTTGAATTTACTGAAGTTCAGTAATTGATCATTAGGAATAGTCAGTAGTAGCAAGCTTCTTGCTTTTAGATCATTCTTGTGCTGTGCCTTTTCTTCACTAGTAGTTGGCTTTGTCTGCACCATTGTTTCAGTCTTGCCTTCAACAACAGTCGTTGTGGTTGTGGGCTTAAAGGAATTACCTTCTTCTATGATCTCCCAAAGTGCATAATCTTGCACTTGAAAAAATTGCTCAATTCTTAATCGCCACATATCGAACTCATTGGGTTTAAGCATTGGTAGCTTAGCAGCAATGTTGGTAGAAGATGTTGTCTCCATGTCCATCTTTTCTTCTAAATCAAAAAGTATCAACCTGTCTCTGATACCACTTGATAGGATTGATTATACACTTAGGATGTTACTCCTGTTAACGTGTATGTGATACTCTGAGTTGATATAACCAAGTATGTGGAATCTACTTTGTTATACTTAGAAGAATATTTAAGTGATTGATATAAACAGCGTATGAACAAGAGACAATTGTGTAACTTCGAATGATTCAATATTATTAATTCAATAATACGAGTGATCTTCTATCACTAGGGTTTACAACCTTGAATCTTAACAAAACGATACGTATACTATATAAACTTTAACGTAGGCAATCCTTTTTCTTATAGACCAAGGATTCCTGTACAAGATAACTATAATCTATACCAATAGGATATACACAAAATCCTTTCTATAATTATCTACTACACATTTACAAAAATCATAAGCAGTATTAACTTTCTAATGTAACCGTACTAACTGACTTTGTACTGTCAGTGTTGTCTTCAATCTCTTCAGCAGTACCAACTTATATACTAACAGTTCTAACTATTAACCTTAATTCCCAACACTTAGTTTAATGCCATAATTAAATTTTCCAATTGGTTTGGAGTGAATTAGAATTGTATTGGTCATGCTTTTGAATTTTATGGGATCATGTGTCAAACCTAAGTTTTGGGAATGTAAAATCAGTCGATGTTTTTGATTTTTTATTTTCAAACAACAAGTAACTGAGAGCTCTCCTTTTACAGGGGTGATATTTAAGTTATGTGTGACTTCCTGGAATTTTTGTGGACTTTTCTGATGTGTCTCAATGGGATAATTAAAGGCAAACTTTTTGTATGTATGTGGAGTTAACTTTCTGAATAGGTCTGGAAAGATGATTTTTAAAACAGTACTTGTGCTTGGTAATAAAATTTATAAAAAATTTGTGAAGGTACTTAACTGATATGGGAATCACTGAGAATTATTTTAGAATTTTTGGAGCTTAATTGGCTGGCATGAAAAATCATAAAGATGTGATCCAAATTCACTAATATACCCTAATTAAGTGATATATGACTTAGAAGTACCTATAAACCCTAAGTTTAATTAATTATAAATGTAACCCTAACTTAATAATTATGGAAACTTACTATTTATGGAAACTTGCTAAATCTGGAAAGTTACTCAATCTGGAAAGTTGCTCAATCTGGAGAGTTATTAAATATGGAAAGTTATTAAATTTGGGAAGTTGCTATAAATAGAAGGAAAACCTAATATGACAATCTGAAGAACAATAAGTATGGAATCTGTAATAACTTATGAAATGGTTCTTAAATATTAAGACGGTCATTAATTTGTGTAGATTCGATGAAGAAGGAGTAACTCCTGATACTTGTGTTTTCTGATGTGGTTTCATTCGCGGTTTGAGGTACAGATATTCTACGCTATCTCAGTAAGGGTGTTTTCTCTCATGAATTCTCGATCCTTGACTTTGATCATTTGCTCTGTTATGATTCTGTTTGATATGATTCTGTTTGATATGATCCGTTTGATATGAGCCTTTGCTATGATTCCCTTGATATGATCCTTTGGATTGATATTCGTTTTACTATTCGTTGATATGATATTCGTTTGCTATCCTTTTGCTATGATATGATTCCGTTCAGTTTGATATGCTCTGATTAGATATCATATGATGACTTGATATGATATGTTATGTTCCGTTCTGCTGCCCGAGCTTCTGTATCTATATTCCTAGCCATGGAGGTACCATGGCCATGTCATTGAGGCACCAATGGCATGACACTTTCTGTGGAGGTGTGATTGATCCACGACATCCCCTTCTGTTCTGTTATGATATTTGTGCACATTGGCCATTATGATATGTGTATATGCCTGTCATGAGCAGGTGTATATATATGATTTGTTATGCAGGGGCCGTATGGATGCATCCTAGGTTCTGTTCTGGATATGATTAGTGATTGGTTTCTGTGTGCCATGCACCCCATTTCACTTCTGGGAGCTAGCTACTCCATTTGGTACTTAAGAGGTCTCCCCTCCTTGTATAACTTATAATTTGACGGATATTTGGATTTGATATGATGTGATTATGTGATTAAGCATGTGGCATGCTTTCTGAGCTTGATGGGCATTTCTGTTCTATTATATGATTATGATTCTCTGATTGATTCATTTGACTTCATTATGATCTCCTTATGTTTTGCTATGATTTGCTTCTTATGATATATGATATTTTGTTCAGTTGATCCTTGATCTCTTATTCATTTGACATATGATTTTCGTCTAGCAGGAGCTTATGTTCCTTTTCCCTATACTTATATATGTTCGATTATTCATTTTGGTTTATATCTGTTCACTGGGCTTTTTAAGTTCAGTCGCATTTCTTTTCCAACGGCAGGTTTTAGGTTGGAAGCTGGGATTGAGTGAAGAGTACATAAGAGCTCTTAGTGGACCACCCTGATGATAGATACCAATTTGCTTTTGGATTAGACTTGGATTTACCTTCAATTAGCTTTAGCTTGGATTTGTATTTCAGTTTTTTGGAAGTCATTATGTATAGAGTTAGTATTTCGTTACTATCATTAGAAAACCTTTGTAACCATTATGTTTATAAGTCTTCCACTTGCGTTTGTATGCTCTGATTGACACCATAATGTGGCATTTTTACCCTTGTCGGGTTGGGGTGTTACATAATTTCTGTCTTAATTTTCACTATTGTAATAGTTTTTTTAAGTATTAATAAAATTCAGTTTACCTTATTGCATTGTCTCTTTTACTTATTTGTTTAAAATGTTCTCATTTGGTTGAATTAAGCTATAATAAGCTCTATACTTAACTACTGATTAGAACTCAAATAAGCTTTTCCATAGCTTGTTTTGAGCTTCTGTTACTCAAGCTTGAATTGTACTCAATTGTGTTTAAGCAATTTGGCCTTTAAGGAGAAATAAGCACTTTGGATGATAAGCCAGATTTGGATGGGCTTATTGGACTTTACCAGCTTGTTTTAAACAAGCTAGAGCTTGTAGATCAGCTCTTGGAGCATTTATAGTCCTTGTTTGAGCAAAGGACCACGTGAGTTCTATTTTTCTTACTTTTTAAATCCTAAACTGCTTATTGCTTATTATTTGTTCTCATTTTCTTATTACTTGTTCTTATTGCTTATTATTGTCCTTTATTACTATTATTTTCTCATTAGTAGTTTAAATCTCATTAGCTTAAGTTTTTGCACAAAATTCATAAAAATACAAAAATATGTCTTTTTCTTATAGCTTAATGATAAGTGCTTATTATTAGTTCAAATCTGCTTTTTATAAACTCAAATATCTTATTAGTAAATGTTTTTTAAAAGCTTAGTAAAGTTTTAGAGTAGAATCAGTTTTAAAAGCAAAACAGCTAGTTAAAGGGGTGTTTGGATTTAGGTTTTAAAATTAGTCAAAACCTGTATTTCCATTATTTTGGTCATTAGTCCAACTTGATTTAGCTCTAATTCAGTCCTACAAGTTGTATTTAAGTTGTTTCATGCTTTTCTAAATAGATTTATAGGTTTAAGATTAGTTTTCAACTTTTCAAGGTTTAAAACCATTAGTCATAGCTTATTTTGATAAGTTCATGAAAAGACCTTTTTAAGTATTAGTATTGACTCAAAATCAGTGCAATAAGTTTGTTTACATGTTTTGAATTAAGTGTCACATGGTTTTGAGTCTTATTTTTCACTTTTCAAGTCTGTCATACATTTTCAAAAAAGGCCAAAAAAAACATGTCTGAGTAGTTAGTTTATTAGCTTATTTTCTAAGCTTATTTTTAATTCAAAGTGTGTGAAAATCATTTTATAAGTTCTTTGTTTAGTAATTAATGCTGTTTTGTAGTTTCCAGCTTAATCCATAGCTTATTGAAGCTTATATCTAGTGCCAAAAGTGGTATATCATATCTGTTTACCAGTATATCAGTTTCAATTTTGTTTGAACTAGCTATCTTATCAGCTGAATTTTAAGCATTTAATAAGCTCAAATAGGTCTGATATTGATTTTATAAGCTCTTTGGTTGCTAATCTTGATCTGTTTGGAGTTTTCATGGAATTGCTTATTGATTCAGTGGCTTATTTGGTAGCTTAAAAGTCCCCCCTCAGGCTATTTGGCTGACTGATTTTGGTTTTTAGCTTATTTGAGATTCTAAGCTTATTGCTTGATTAGGATTGCTTAATTTAGTTTAGAACTGCTTATTAGGTTAGATTTTAGGTTTTAGAAGCTTATTAGAATTACACACAAGCTTATAGAAGCTTGTGTGTACAACTCAGTTAAGAACCTTTAGCTTTTTAGTTCCTTTGTTTAATGCTAGCTTATCTAGCCTTTTCCAGCTTATTTCTTAAGTTTTAAAAAATTTGTTTTCACAAAAGTTGTTCATTTTTAGCTTATTAATAGGTTTCATAAAAAAAATTTGCAAAAAAAAAAAAAAAAAAAAAAAAAAAAAAAAAAAAGTGGGAAACTGGGAAGCCAATGGTGAGCCTGAGGCTCGAACCCAACACCTCACCAGTCTCTACCACCTTTATCACACACACCTCAACCAACTGCGCCCTTGGGTCTTTTTCGACTAAGGGTGCATTGCTTATTTCTTAAGTTTTAAAAAATTTGTTTTCACAAAAGTTGTTCATTTTTAGCTTATTAATAAGTTTTCTAAAAAAAATTTGCAAAAAAAAAACAAAAAGTGGGAAACTGGGAAGCCAATGGTGAGCCTGAGGCTCGAACCCAACACCTCACCAGTCTCTACCACCTTTATCACACACACCTCAACCAACTGCGCCCTTGGGTCTTTTTCGACTAAGGGTGCATTGGTTATTTACTTAAGCATCTTTTTCCATTATAGCTTAATTTCCCATTTTGCTTATTTTTAGCTTATCCAAATAAGCTGTCAATTTATTTTTATAGCTTAAAGTAGTTTTCCAAAAAATTTCATAATTTTTCATATTAATTGAGTATTTTTAATATTATTTTTAGTCCAAAAGTGTTTTTAATTCATTAAAAATAAAATAAAAAGAAAAAAAAAATATAAATCTTTTTTCTAAAATTATTTTTAATCATTTAGGACTTTTAGGAACCAAATTTACTCATCTAGGGTTAATTTTTGATTTTTAGGTTTTCTTAAGCCCGTTCAAGTCCCGTAAGAGCCCGTTTTTTAGTTTAATTTGCGTTTTTGCTTATTTGTGCTTTACTTGCTTATATTATATGCTTATGAGTAGCTCTTTAGTATATGTTTACTGATTTTAGACATAATCCCAAAATATCTCAATTAATCAAATCATTCGATCACGAACGGAATTCAAAGTTCCATTCACACTTCATCGAAACCTAACGACCCGGGAAAACACAATACTTCCGAAATTATATTTTGTTTGAATTTCTTTGGCCTCTCGGTTTATTTGCTCTTGGTTAGAGAGAGAATTCACCTTTTGGTCGGGTTTTTCTTGATATATATATATATATATATATATATATATATATATATATATATATATATATATATATATATATATATATATATATATATACTTGTGCACGAACCAGTAGGCTACTGGTCCAACTCTGTCCAGAACTTGGAATGGTCTAATATAATGCGGGTTGAGTTTCCCACGCTTGCCGAAACGTATCACCCCTTTCCATGGAGAAACTTTCAACATGACTCGGTCTCCCACTTGGAATTCAAGAGGTTTACGTCTCTTATCAGCATAGCTCTTTTGTCGATCACGTGCAGCTTGCAAACGTTTCGGACTTGAACTATTTTCTCGGTCGTTTCTAGAACAAGTTCGGGACCAGTGAGTTGGCTGTCACCAACTTCGGCCCAACAAATCAGAGATCGGCATGTTCGGCCATACAACGCTTCAAAAGGTGAGGCCTTAATACTGGCATGATAGCTATTGTTGTAGGAAAACTCAGCCAAGGGCAAGTATCTCTCCCAGCCTTTTCCGAAATCAATGACACAGGCTCGAAGCATATGTTCCAACGTATGAATAGCCCTCTCACTCTGGCCGTCTGTTTGGGGATGATAAGCAGTACTCATATCGAGATTTGTCCCCATGGCCGTCTGGAGTGACTTCCAAAAATTTGGCGTGAAATGGCTGTCTCGATCAAAGATAATAGATATCGGCACACCATGTTAGGAAACAATTTCCTTCAAGTATAGCCAGGAAAGTTTGTCTATACTGTCGGTTTCGATGATAGCAAGAAAGTGAGCAGATTTAGTGAGTCGATCTACGATTACCCAGATAGTATCGCAACCACTAGCTGCTCTTGGTAATTTAGTGATGAAGTCCATGGTGATTCGTTCCTATTTCCAAACAAGGAGTTCAGGTTGTATCAATAACCCTGATGGTTTCTGATGTTCGGCCTTCACCTTCGAACATGTTAAGCACTTACTGACATATAGGGCTATACCAGCCTTCATGTTAGGCCACCAGTACAGTTTCTTCAGGTCGTGATACATTTTATCAGATCCGGGATGAATGGAGTATTTTGATTTATGCGACTCGTTCATAATCAATTCATGAATTCCCCCATAAAGTGGTATCCAGCTTCTGTCCCCAATGCATAGTGTTCCATCAGAACGCTTTACGAAACCATTTTTGTTTTCCACCATACCTTAGAGGTTTTCAGCTAGTCGGTTTTCTTCCTTTAACGCCTCGGCTTGGGCTTCAAGGATTTGGGATGGTAATGGTGAGCTAATTGTCATTCCCAAGGATCTGACTCGTGACGGTGGTATTCTCTCCTTTCGACTAAGAGCATCAGCAACAACATTTGCCTTACCAGGATGATAGCGAATCTCGCAATCATAATCACTGAGTAGTTCTAACCAGCGACGCTGTCTCATATTCAGCTCCTTCTGGTCCAAGATATGTTGCAAACTCTTATGGTCGGTATACATAATGCACTTTGTGCCGTACAGATAATGCCTCCACATTCTGAGTGCAAATACTACAGAACCCAATTCCAAGTCATGAGTAGTGTAGTTTTTCTCATGGGTCTTAAGCTTTCGTGAAGCATATGCTATCACTTTCTCCCGTTGCATTAAGACAGCTCCTAAACCTTTGTGTGAAGCATCGCAGTATACAACGACGTCTTCACTTCCTTCGGGTAGGGCTAGTATAGGTGCACTACACAACTTCTCTTTCAGTAGTTGGAACCCTTTTCTTCTTCTTCCCCCCATTCGTACTTTACATTCTTCTGAGTCACTTTAGTTAGTGGCTTGGCTACTTTTGAAGATCCCTCGATGAATCTCCGGTAATAGCCAGCTAAACCTAAGAATTGACGAACTTCAATTGGGGTTTTCGGGGCGGCCCATTCCTTGATGGACTTGATCTTCGCGGGATCCACGTGAATTCCCTGACTATCAATCACGTGACCCAAGAATTGTACGGTCGGAATCCAAAATTCACACTTAGAGAATTTGGCGTATAGTTGTTCCTGCTTCAGTAATTCCAAGATAAGCCTTAGGTGCTCTTCATGCTCCTCTTTACTCTTTTAGTAGATCAGGATATTGTCTATGAATACTATCACAAACTTATCCAAATAGGGTTTTGATTCATTAAAATCAACACGTATTTTTCTCAAAGATTTACAAAGGAAATATGTAAACCCGGTTCGTTATCCCCGATGAAGGATGAATGGAATTTGTGAGATCGGGATTGTGATTCGTGTGATAAATAGTAGAAGCAAAGAGATTTTTGGATGTTATAAACTAAAATATGGAATATAATCTAAACAACAATTAATATACCTAAGGCAAAGATGAATATAAAACACTTAAGACCAAAAACGTAAAGAAAAAATGTGCTTAAACTGGGAAAACCCGAGCCTAAAACGTCAAATCTTAGAAATTTAAACTCTACGGGTCCAAATCTATTTTTCTTAAATTCTAAATATTAAAAGAAAATTTTGAAAAAAAGAATTATATTTTTTTGACTTTTATATTTTTTTATTATGAATTAAAAACTAAATTAACCTAATTAAATGATTAAAAATACTAAACCTATTTAGAAAAATCTAAAACTTTTTCTAAAAATACTTTATGCTAAAACAGAGATAAGAAAAATGGGGACAAGGTCTCAGCTTAATCTAATAAGATGTAAATAAGCTAATAAGCTCGAATAGCTTAAAACTGAAAACTGGGTTAAATAAATTGGCTATGTAAACTATAACGAAAAAGACCCAAGGGCGCTAATGGTAAGGTGTGTTGATCCCAGACGAGCTTCACGATCTTATTAATTATCTTATATATAAACCTAAGACAATAGATATAGAAACTGTGCTTAAACAAATTATCAATTATTATGCGGAAATTAGTAATTGATCTTAAGAAGAATAACTAACAACCAAACAACACTTCAATATATTAATACGATTGCTCTGAATAGCAACGGGGTTACAAGAAACCTTGAAGTGTAAAACAATAATGATACGTACCTAAAACCTAACCCTAGATCCTCCTTTTATAGACTAAGGAGTCTAGTCGGTTACAAAACTTTCTTTGCAAGAAAAATATCTTTACATATCTTTTCTATACTTATCCTTAACATACTATACATATCCAATAAGCAGCAGCATAATTTCTCTAGCAGCAGAGTCTTCGTAGCTAGCAGCAGAATTATACTTAACTTATTTTACCATCAGATAACACCAGCAGCAGAGTAAATACACTAGCAGCAGAGTTACTTAGCAGCAGAGTAATACTTAGTGTATTTCAATAAGTACCAAGAGCAGCAGCATCCTTAAAACCCAACAATCCTCCCCTAAACTTGATATTTCTCTCCAAAATCATCAAGTTTCCTATAAGTCCAGCTAATCACCAAGAGGATGTTTCCAAACACTTTCTGCTCAAAATCTTTTCAATATCTACTTATCAATTTGACCTTCTTCTCCAGTCTTTGATTTCTTCACATTATCAGACTCTATAACTTCTAGTTCTCTCTTCTTTCCTCTTTTGAAACCTTTTCTTGGAGAGTTCAACATAGCATAGGTTTCATAAAATTCCTTTGTAATTATAGCATCTGACTTTCCTTTGAAATCTTTCATACTGTAATTTCTTTCATTCTTCAAATAATACTTCATATCATCAATTAATTCCTTCTTTGTAGGTAACTTTGTTTTGTACCCATACTTCTGGCCTTCTTTAATTCTCAGAATCAGCTCTTCCCAATTAGCTACTCTATTCTTTTTTAGTATAAACTCCACAAGTTCCTTTGTCTTTTCATTTTCATCCAACTGCTCATCTTTCATTATCAATGAAGCTTGACCTCTTACAATCAATGAAGAATCCAAGAAATATTGTAACTGTGCATTAAATTCTTCTTGATTAATCTCTTTAGATTTGGATCTTTCCATAAATTCAAAGATAGTCCTTTCTTCATTAGCTGCCACCTTCCTTGCATACTCCTCATCAAGAGCAATCTGATCTTCTTTTGCTTGTTCATCAGCCAATCTTTGAGCAGCTTCTTTATCATGCCTATCTTGATCTTCTTTTGACCAAAACTCAAATGGAAGATGCGTAGGATAAGGTGCAGGTTCTTCAACTTCTTCACCTTTTCCTTTATCTGTTAATGAAATGGATGATAGTATAGGTGTGGGTGTGAAAGTGGGTTCTTTTATGACTATTCCTTTGGCTTTGGGTCTTGTAGCAGCAGATTGTGAAACAGCAGTTTGTTCTATCACAACAGTTTGTTCTTGTTGTTTTGATGATGCAAATGTTTGGGTTCCAAGATTAAGCAACAATTGAGCTAAGGGCATTGTGTCTTCATCAAGTTCAGCAATTTTGTCTTCATCTGGTTCAGCAGCAGAGTGCTTTTGCCCAGCAGCAGAGTGTTCTGCACCAGCAGCAGAGTCAATCTGTGCATTCTTTTCACCAACATCAGCAACATTTTCACCTTTTTCTATCACAACCTCCCCTAAATCCTTTATAACCTCCCCTGAACCCTTTATTATCTGCCAATCTTCATGGGCATTCCTCCCCTGTTTGGAAGCATCCTCTTCCAAACATGGTTTGGACCTCTTCCTTAGCTTAGCTTTCCAAATGTGAGAAGATCTTGTTCTTTTCCATATAATTCTTTCCAGATGCTTTACCCTGAAATTTAGTTTGTGAATGACTGCATCTTGAGTGGATTGAGAGTTCTTCATCACCTGCAACTCTTCAGTAAGAACAAGGACTTCTTTTGATAATTTTGTACATGTATCCGTCAATTCATCAATTTGTTTCAGAATAGTCTCACCACTTCGGTCTGTATTACCTGACCCGAGAGGTGGATCATTGACATTGGCATTTTGTACAGTTGAAGTACCCATCAATTCAATATTTGGATTTTCAAGACTAGCCTCAACACTTCGACCTGTGTGACCTGGTCCGAGAGGTGTATCATGGGCATTGACAATGTGTACAGTATTATCCATCAATTCATGAGTAGTTCCATGGCTGTCCTCATCACTTCGGGATGTGTTAACTTCCTAGAGAGGTGAATCTTGGGACTGAAACTCAGTTTCAACCCTAGGTTGAACATCTGAGCCCCCCATATTAGCCAGTTGGCTGGGGTTACCATCTTGTGCAGAAGGTTCAAGAGAACCTTTAGCATTAGATGTTGCCAAGGTTGGGGTCTTACTTATGTTGACACTGTCCTGCTCAGTTACTAAACCAGAGACAGTAGTGTCATCCCCTTCCTTCATGCCATCTCCATCACCTATGGCAGCCTCATCTGCTTCCATACTAGCACTAATCTGAGGTAACTGAGTGCCCTGTTCTTGTGAATGCCTAGGTGAATGGGTATTTTGGGGTTCATTGGAAAATGATTCATTCAAACTTGTAGAGGAGGATGTGTGATGGGAAGCTGTGGGAGTTCCAGCTTCTTCATCCTCATTAGCAGCAGCCACAGTATCCAAAATGTGTTGAGATAAGGGAGTTATAGCACCAGAAAAACCAATCCCATTTTTCCTTAGAAAAGCAAACATTTTGATAGTCATTTTATTACTTGGCTCAATGTTTTTATGTACCAAGGGTTCCTGAAGTTGACTGTTTATAATAAGTTGTAAAAACCTTGGATACATATAAAATTTTCCAGTAACATACTTCTTCAATCCTTCAAAAATCATAGATGAAAAGTTAAATGGCTGTCCTGAGGCCAGGCAAATCAAAGTTGAGGCTTGAGATGCACTGAACTCATTCCATCCACCTGTTTTTGCAATTAAACAATGTTGAATTGTATGAAGAAGAAATTTCCAATGTGGGCAGAGGAGGCGTTTAAAAAGTTTACCACTAGAATTTTGCCTCTCATACCCAATTTTCTCAAGTTCAGCAAAAATAGTGTCTGTAGAAAGAAAAGTGGTTGCTTCATCATCTTTAAGACGAAGAGTTCGCCTTATAGATGTTTCAGTAACTACTATACTCGCTCCATCCACTAAACCAACTAACATTTGCTCCCCATGTCTAGTTTCGATCGTAACAGTCGACCAAAACTGTCGCATGTGGGATTTAAATATAGGAGGATCGACCGTTAATGCATACCTTAATTGTGATGCATTATAAAAGTACATGACTTCAGTGAAACCTTCAGCCTCAGGAATCTTTTGAAGAAACGCAATTTGATTGTGCTCAACAGGGAATTGTCTTCGAGCCATTGCAAATGAGAGTGTTGATTTTTTGGGGGTTTTGGATCCAATGATTTGAATTTGGGTTTAGGGTGAATATAGAGTCTAACTTTGAGCGCTTATGGTTCGAAATGAGATCGAATTGGGTTTGAGACCGTTTTGATCTAATTAGGGTTCTATGCGCGCCAAAATTTACAAATTGGCCCCTTTACTTTCAAACTCAGCAGCAGAGTGACAAATGTTTGACTAAAAGTCAACTTTCCCCAATTTAATTAATCCCTCAATCAAATTAATTGCAAACACCAACCCCTCATTGAATACCCATAGACTCCATAAGTCTATAAAATTCCTTGAGACTTTAACTAATCCCAAAATCCACAAACCCTAACACAACAATCCAATCATCATGAGTTCTTCAAAAACACCGATTATAGAGATCCCATCTGATTCATCATCATCTGATGATAATGGTTGGTCATCATATTTTCCACCAGGGTGCAAACCAATGGGAAGAACAAAGCAAGCAGCAGCAAGATTCAAGAAATCCAAGAAGCCAATGAATATCTCCTCTTCAGACTCCGATAAGCTTCCTACACCACCATCCTACTTAAGTGTCTCATCCTCTGACTCGGATGACAAAACATGGATTCCATCCTTAGCAAAAGTCCTCACTAAAGAGATGGAGAAGGCCATAGCAGGAATGAGCAAGGTCACAGTTCCAGAAAGGAAGCAAACATCTTCAAAGCCTAAGGTCTCGATGCCAGAGAGGAAACAAGCATCTTCAAAGCCTCACCGACAAGTTGTGTTGTGTCTTCCATGTCCACAAGTGTCAAGACTAATGGAAGGCAGAAGAGGTATGAAGACCATGCCTGACCTCACCGACAAGGGAAAAAGGAAGCTTGGTTAGGGAATAAGTTTGTTTGGCTTGGAAATCTTGTGTCTTGATGTCTTTTGAATGTAATGGATCTTTTGAATGTACTCATCTCTGTGATTAATGAACTTTAAATTTCCTTGCTTTACTTGATGTGAACTTATGAATATCTGCAAAAGATTAGTAGACAACCACAAAAACACAAGCAAGAATATCCCATAGTTCATATAAACTCACAAGACAGCATAGCAGCAAAGTAGCATAGCAACAGACAACTTAACAACAGACAATTTAAGGAACAGCAAACTTTGACTTAACAACAGCACAAATCCTTACACAATTTTACAAAAACATACAGAGATAAGATGTTTAAAGATTGATCATGCCAATACTAGCAACTAAAAATTGAAATCTACCTACATCAAAACCTTTAGTAAGTAAATCAGCAACATTGTTGTCAGTATGTATTTTAACCACTTGTATTAACTTTTTCTCATAACAATCTCTAATAAAATGATGTCTTATCTCTATGTGTTTTGTTTTAGAGTGATAAACAGGATTTCTAATAATACACATTGTGCTGTTGTTGTCAATGTAAATTTTGGTGTTCATGAAATTGTACCCATAATCCAGCAGTTGATTTTGAATCCAGAGCACTTGTCCACAGCAGCTAGAAGCAGCCACATATTCTGCTTCAGTTGTTGAGTTTGCCACCACTGTTTGTTTCTTACATTGCCAAGAGATCAGCCTATGTCCAAGATACTGACAGCCTCCAGTGGTTGATTTTCTATCCAAACTAGCTCCAGCATAGTCACTATCAGAGTATGCCACCAAGTCAAAAGGTGAATCCTTAGGATACCAGAGGCCCAACCTAGGTTGACTCCTCAAATACCTAAAAATCCTCTTAACAGCATTCAAGTGAGAAACTTTTGGGGATACTTGAAATCTGGCACACGCACACACAACAAACATAATGTCTGGCCTTGAAGCAGTCAGATACATCAATGAACCAATCATTGATCTATAAAGATGAACATCAACCTCTTCCCCATCTTCATCCTTGAGCAAAGGTTTATTGGTCTCTATTGTTGTCTTTGCAGGCTTCACATCTTTACATTCAAACTTCTTCAAATATCAGCCACATACTTGTCTTGGCTAATAAAAATCCCATCTGATTTCTGCTTAACTTGAAGCCCTAAAAAGAAAGTGAGTTCCCCCATAGAACTCATCTGAAACTTGTTGTGCATAAGCTTCTCAAATTCTTCACATAACACCTTATTTGTAGACCCAAAAATGATATCATCTACATAAACCTGAACAAGTAGAATATCCTTTGTGTCTTTCTTAATGAACAAGGTTTTGTCAATGGCTCCTCTGCTAAAACCATTTTTCAACAAATACTTGGATAAGGTGTCATACCAAGCTCTAAGAGCTTGATGTAATCCATATAGTGCCTTTTCCACTTTATAAACCCTATTAGGATACTTAGGGTCTTCAAATCCAGGTGGTTGCATAACATAGACTTCCTCATCTATCTCTCCATACAAGAAAGCAATTTTCACATCCATTTGATAAACAGGAAAGTTTTTGAATGAGGCATATGCTAAGAATATTCTGATAGCCTCAATTCTTGCAACTGGGGCAAATACCTCATCATAATCAATTCCTTCTTCCTGTGTGTATCCCTGAGCCACCAATCTAGCCTTGTTTCTGATAACAATACCCCTTTCATCTCTTTTGCATCTGAACACCCATTTTGTACCAATTGCCCTTTTTCCATTTGACAAATCCACCAATGTTCAGACTTCTTGAAGCTTGAACTGCAGCAGCTCCTCTTGCATAGCTTCAACCCAGCTTTCATCTTTCATAGCTGTGTGAATATTCTTGGGTTCCTTTTGAGATAAGAAACAGGCAAACATATAATTTTGTAAATCCTTGTGGCTATTCCTCTTTTTAAGAGTTTGAGCAAACAATCCCTGATTAATCAGATCACCCAATCCTTTTGATTTACTTCTGGTCTGAACAGCAGATTTAACATCTCCAATAATCTGCTCCTTTGGATGATTCTTATGAATTCTGATTGTTGGATGGGACTAACAGGTATATCAGTTTCCAAATTTGATAGATCAGCTCCAGCACCAAAGACATCAACAATTTCATCATCAGTGTCCACATATACTTCTTCTAACTCAGGCATCTCATCAAAATCACCATCTTTATCAGCAGCAGAGTCCTTAGGCACAGCAGCAGAGTTACCAAGCTTAGCAGCAGAGAGTTTTGGCCTAACAGCAGAGTTGTTTGGCCTAACAGCAAAGTGTTTTGGCTTGGCAGCAGAGTTGAGAGAACTGCTGCTAGTTTTATTCCCTTGGAGTCCATCAATTTCTGACTCTTCATCCCTCTCCTTATCATCATTCTTGTCATCATGAGAAGTTTGAACACTTTCTTCTGCATCATTCTTTGGAACTTCATCATAAACATCATCATCCAGTGAACTCTTGCCCTCATTAGGTGTGAAAGGCTGATCAATGTTCCATCTTTCGATCAACACAAACTCTTTTGCAAGTGCATTATCCTTAGCTTGTGTACCTGCAGTAGGGTTAGTTTGTGTACCTGCAGACATGTTAGTTGTACCTGCAATGACTGGTTGATAATTCATACTTTTGGTTAGAGAATCAATATCAAACATCCATTCAGGACCTTTTCCATCAACATTAGGTGAGGTTTCTCTAATCTTAACATGTAAATTTTCCTCCACATGCCCAGTCCTTTGATTGAAGACTCTAAAAGCCTTACTATGAGTGGAGTAACCAACAAAGAAACCTATGTCTGCTTTCTCACTAAACTTTCCTAAGTGGTCAATGGTGTTCAAGATAGTAACAGGACACCCAAATGGTCCTAAGAAATCTATCAGGGGTTTCTTACCATGTAATAACTCATAAGGGGTCTTGTTATGAGGCTTAACTACCTTACTCCTATTTTGCACATAGCAAGCAGTGTTGACTGCTTCAGCCCAAAAGGTAGTGGGTAACTTAGACTCTGATAACATGGTCCTAGCAGCTTCAATTAATGTTCTATTCCTCCTCTCAGCAACACCATTTTGCTGAGGAGTTCTAGCCACACTGAACTGTCTTGTTATACCCTTTTCCTCACAGAACTGATTCATCACATGGTTCTTAAACTCAGTTCCATTATCACATCTGATGAACTTAACTTTGTGATTAAATAGGTTTTCTATCCTTGTAATAAAAGCCTTAAGAATGCCAGGAGTCTCATCCTTAGTAGCTAAGAAGAATACCCAAGTAAATCTACTAAAGTCATCAGTGACCACTAAGCCATACATCTTTTTGTTCAAGCTTTTCATATAAGTAGGTCCAAATAGGTCCATATGTAACATAAACAAGGGTTCAGAAATAGAGTTCACCACTTTGGACTTACAAGATGCTCTATGTTGCTTTCCCATCTGACAAGCAACACATATTTCAGGGTTTTCAAAGACCTTTGAAGGTAATCCTCTGACCAAGTTCCCTTTCACCAACTTGTTGATAGCCTTGTAGTTCAAATGGCCAAGCCTTCTATGCCAAAGTTTGGATTCATCAATAGTGGCTTTGGCAAACAGACAAGTTAAATCTCTTTTGGGAATAATGTTCTTTATATCCACACTGTATATGTTGTCATTTCTAGGAACTTTAAGAAGTACTAATTTATCACCAGGTATCTTATAGTCAGGAGATAAGACAAGACACTCAGTGTCTGTAAAAAGAACAAAATTCTTTCTGTCACACATTTGTGAGACACTAAAAAGATTGAACTTTAGTCCATTCACCAAATACACTTTCTCAAAATCCAATTTGCCAATTCTGATGATGCCTTTTCCAACGATTTTTCCTCATTTAGGGTCATTCCCAAAGGCAACGTATCCACCATCCAAAGCTTCAAAGTTTTCCAAATTGTTTTGGTCTCCAGTCATATGTGAAGAGCATCCACTATCAAAAATGCATTTATCCTTTAGCTCCTTTTGTAGATTGCCCTGCAAAAAAAGTAAGAGAATTAGTTTCTCTTTGGGACCCAAGCCATTACTGACTTGGATCTGCCTTGTGCATCAAAGTAGTCAAATTTCTTCAACTGCATTGGTGCACTGCTGTGTCTGAGAACAAGATCCAAAACTTTAACTTTAGGTTTCCAGACCCAGCAAGCTGAGGCCTTAACAGCATAAAAATGGTTGCCCACAACAGTATCAGTAACCACTTTTGGCAAAACAGCAGAGTCTGCCTTAACAGCAGTATCAACTATGTCCTTCTTTATGGGTCCTTTTGGTGCAATAGGTGAGATAATTCTAGAAGCACCATCTCTCATCAAAACTTCCTTGGGAACCATGTTTCTTTTGGGGTGTGGGTGAGTCTTTCTTGCAAAATTTCTATGGTTCACCCTTGTGTATTGGTTCCAAACTGGTTTTTGATAGTAGTAGCAGTCTTCTTGCAAATGTTCAAAACTGCCACAACTATAACATGCCTTTTTAAGTAATTGAAAATCAGTACCTAATCTTTGTGAAACTAGGTTGTTCCAATTTCTCTGGTTTCCTCTAGGCAAATTATTAGTTCTCTTAGGATATACTCTAGGTGTGTTATCATACTTAGCCATTTTCCTAGAGATACCTCTACCTAGCTTAGGCTTAACAAACTCAACCCTTTTAGCTTTAGGCACTTTTGATTCAACAACAGCAGGAATTACTTCCCTTTTGTTCTTAGGGGTTGAATCAGATTCTACAACATCATCATCACTGTCAGACTCCTAATCTTCAATAAGGGGTGCATCAGACCACTTTTTCTCAACCTTGGGTGACTCTATTTTAGTTTCACTAGTTTCACCTACAGGTTTGGCCTCAGACTCAGGTATGAAAGACAATGTCCTAGTAGGAGGGGCATTGGCACTAAGTTTCTTAGGTGGAGCAACAGCATTGTATCCTAGACCACTGCCTGAGTCTGCAAAGTGTCTTCCTATTGGTTTACTGAGGATGTCAGTGGAAAATTGTTGTTTTTTCCACCCTAACAACATGTTTTTCAGTCTCACTTATAGCTGAATCTCTAGCCTGTTCAGCCTCTTCTACTTTCCCCATAAGAACCTTAATCTCACAATCTTTCTTAATAAGCTCAATTTCTAAACTAGTGATCTTATCAACATATTCAATTTCAGCCTTTTTAAAAAATTCAAGTTTCTCTTCTACATTTTTTAAACCATATTGATAACTAAGATTGTCTAACTTAAGTTTTTCATTTTCTATTTTAAGATTTCCATTGCTAGACTTAAGTACTTCTATAGTATTAGAACATGATTTAAAAGAACAAGATGATTCATTGGATACCTCAGAGTCTGATCCAGAGGAAGAGTAGGCCATGAGAGCAAATTGTTGTTCTTTAGGTTCTTCATCAGCTACCAATGCAAAATTAGGACCATCTTCAGTATGATCACTCCAGTCAAACTCTCCTAACCCATCACATGACACCATAGCAGCATTAGGATTTGACTCTTCATCAGTAGGCTTCTTGGTATTCTCATTGTTTCTTTTGGGTGCTCTGCACTCTCTTGCAAAGTGTCCCTTCTTATGACAGTTATAACATTCAGCTTTTAATTTGTCAAATCCCACATTTTTGTTTCTTCTGAACTTAAGTTCTTTACCAGTTCTTTTAAGAAACCTTCTTGCCCTCATAGTAAGCATTGCAAACTGCCATTGCATATCAATCTCTTCAACATCATCAGGTTCAAGTTCATCCAGATCTTGAGGCATAACTGCAGTACTTGTAGTAAGTTCAGCCAAATAAGCACAAATAGCAGCATCACTGATGGTGGTGGTATTGGTAGAGTCAGCAGCAGAGACATGTGAACCAGCAGCAGGAATGAAAGTACCAGCAGCAGAGTGCTGTTCTTGATGACTACCAGAATTCTTGTTGCTTGAGGACACAAAAGCAAGATTGTTTGTTGTAGAAGATGAGCTTGACAATCCCTTGACTTCAGATTCATATACTTTCAAGTTATTATACAGATCATCCAATGTCATCTTTTCAAAATCTTCCTTGTGCCTCCAAATCACTGTATGAGTGTTCCATTCAGATGATAGGCTTCTCAGAAATTTTAGATTGATATCTTCTTGAGATACATCAATCTTCAATAGAGCCATCTGACTGGTCAGCTTATGAAGTCTATCATATGTTCCCTCAATGTTCTCAGAACTCAAAGCAGTAAAAGTTTCAAACTGGTGCTTCAGTAGGTTCTTTCTTGACTTCTTTGTTGCTTCGTTCCCACCAAATCGAAGTTCAATAGCCTCCCATAATTCCTTAGCAGACTCAATATGATTAAAGCTTAGTTGATAATCATTAGGTATTCCCATCATGAGAATACTGTGAACCCCTTGACCTCTAATCTTCTCTGTGCTTTCTCCTCACTTGTCATGAGAGTCAAGACTGATCCAGTAGCAGTCTTGGTTGGCTGACTGTCGCCATTCAAAACAACTTCCCAGATTGAGTAATCAACCATTCTCATATATTGTTGAATTCTCATCTTCCAAATCTCGTACTCACCAGTCTTGACCATGGGGACTCTTGATGCAGTAACCATGTGTGTTGAATCGGATTCCATTGCAAACTTTGATGATTAAGAAAATCTTATATTCAGTAATTCTTCTTGGTACCAGTTTCTAGATCACAAGCTCTGATACCACTTGTTGATCCCAGACGAGCTTCACGATCTTATTAATTATCTTAGATATAAACCTAAGACAATAGATATAGAAAGTGTGCTTAAACAAATTATCAATTACTATGCGGAAATTAGTAATTGATCTTAAGAAGAATAACTAACAACCAAACAACACTTCAATATATTAATACGATTGCTCTGAATAGCAACGGGGTTACAAGAAACCTTGAAGTGTAAAACAATAATGATACGTACCTAAAACCTAACCCTAGATCCTCCTTTTATAGACTAAGGAGTCTAGTCGGTTACAAAACTTTCTTTACAAGAAAAATATATTTACGCATCTTTTCTATACTTATCCTTAACATACTATACATATCCAATAAACAGCAGCATAATTTCTCTAGCAGCAGAGTCTTCGTAGCTAGCAGCAGAATTATACTTAACTTATTTTACCATCAGATAACACCAGCAGCAGAGTAAATACACTAGCAGTAGAGTTACTTAGCAGCAGAGTAATACTTAGCAGCAGAGTAATACTTGGTGAATTTTACTAAGTACTAAGAGCAGCAACAACTTTTGTAAAGGAATTAATTTTAAAACTACTGAATAAGCTAGAAATAAGCTCTAATGATCAAACAGTTGGTTTAAAGGCTTTTAGAACTAGGATTCAAGTAAATAAGCTATAAGCTGACATATAAGCTAAAAGTATATGGAAATAAGCTACTTGGACTGAAATAACTACAAATAAGCTAAAGTAATCTAGAAAAAGCTATGGCAATAAGCCAATAAGCTCTTAAATGGAAATAAGGTCTGCTGATGCAAGGGTGAGCAGGGCAAAAAACCCTTTTTGTAGGCCTTATTTAGTAGTCTAAAAAAAATATTAAAAATCAAATAAAAATACCAAAGGCTAGAGAAGCCAGCTGAGATTATTGGTGCAAAAAATTGGCTTATAACAACTTAATATAAGAGCATTAAAAATCTAGATTGGGCTGCAAAAATCTAAAAACTAAAAAAAAAAAAAAAAAAAGATACTGATATGTGTTCAGGGTATTGCAGACTTGCACAAACCAAAAGGATTCTTAACCAACTCTTGTGTATCCACTAATTGGACTCAAAATGCCTCAGAAGTGCTACAAGAAAGGTCCAGATTAGCTTATTGCTTATTATGGCTTATATGACAGTTGGTGGCCTTAAATTCCCACAGACCATACAAAACCACTATATCCTACAAATTGGCTATAAAGAACTTAGAAACAACTTATTCTAACCAAGTTAAGTAGGATTAAAGTTGATGAAATGGTAATTGAACAGTATAAGTTGGTTTTTTTTACCTGTTTGACCCAATGAGCCAAACACTAATTTATGTTGACTGATTTTTACTTTTAACACTAGAAACTACCAACATAACTTATGAATTCTGACATGCTAAGATTAAATGACTATATTATGCTGAGAAAAACAGATTACAGATAAAAATAAGCAATTAATTATCTAATTCCTATATTAAGCTAATAGTTGACTGATTTTGACTTTTAAGTGAAAATGAGACTTAAACTTATTTTGACTATCAAACTACCCTATAAAGACTTCAAATAGAACAAGTAATGAAATAAAAAAACAATAAGCACTAATTAAGCTATAGAATAGTAATGTATAAAATAATGCAAAAAAATGGAAATTGCTTACAACTGACTGAGGTTATGAAACAGTGAACTAATGATCACCCAACAAGCCTAGCTTGTTAATATTAACCAGAAACCCAATTAAACTTTTCCAGAATAGCTTATTTCACCAGAAGAGCTTATTTGATCCATGTTTGACTTTCGTTGACCTTTTTTCATCTTTTGAAATTAAAACAGCTTATTACTAATATAAACTTACAACAAGCTATGATAAGCTTGTATAAGCTTATAGCAAGGGAATTTAGGCTTTGTGATGATAACTTAACAGTACTTGAGCTTAATTCGATTTGAACAAAAACTTGAAATTTATTATAACTGAAATTTAATACAAAGTTGCTTGAATTTAGAATACTTTGACTGAAATTAACTTGAATTAACAACTGAGAATTGGAAATTACAAAATAAAATGACTAAGTAATAAAAACGACTACTGATTATTAACTACTTAGCTATATTAGCTTACAAACGCTTCTATTTATACTAATAATATCTGGGAACATCTTGTCTTCAACCTCTGATCACTTCTGAACCCTTGGATTGGTGTTAATCAATCTCAGCCCTTGAAATCCATTTTGGCGCCAAAATGGAGATAGTGGAAAAACCACTATCTCTGATAACTTGTGATGGGAACGAAGCATTAAATGCTTTTGGCTTGTTAGGTGGAGTGTAGTAGGAGGGGGGGTGAGGTGATGGTGGTTTTGTCAGAGGACATGGTTTTGGCGGGTAAGTGGGGAAGGAGAAGGGTTTGACTGGGTTTGTTTAATTGTTTGACCCCGGTTATTAACGAAGGAAGTGGGTCGGGTTGTAGGGTTTTGGGTTGGGTTAATTAAAAGGGATTGGGCTTGGGTTATTGGTTGGGCTGGGTTAGGTTTGTAGCCGGGTTTTATTTTAGGATTAGATTTGGAATTGGATTTAACTTAGGGATTAAATTTGCCAAATCTGAAAATCTAAGGACCAAGGCTGCCAAATATAAAAATTATTTCCAAGGACCATTTGTGTCATTTTGGTATTTTTGGGGGTTGATTTTGACTTTGTCTTTGACTTTTGTCTTCACTTGGTCAAATGTATAATTGTTGTCGAGTCGATCCAAAAATGCTCGTTTTCGCTCCATTTTCAATCCTTTGTACCTGAAACACATAAAAACACAAACCAAGGATATCTGCAGTATAATTTGGGTGTTTTTGGTCATTTTTGTGTCTATTATGGGTATAAAATGATGAGTATTTACACACTCATCAATCCCCCACACTAAGCTATTGCTAGTCCCTAGCAATCCGATCATATAAAGTAATGAAAGGATCAAAAGAATACAAAGCATACCCCGTTTTGATTTTTTACACAATGCCAGAAATTTAAACTTAGAACAAAATATATAACACGCTTGATTTCCAAAAATGGTATCATGGAACGGGATTCACACAAAATGGGTGTCTCCAGGGAATTGTAATCGTCGTCCTCTTTTTTATACTCCCAACTAAGCTTAAACTCAATGTGCAAATGCTTTTGAAAAATGCTAACACTACTTATACTAACAATCTATGTAAGTCGAAACTTAACTTTTCACTCCCATATATATTAAAATTAGGTGACAGTGCTTGATTTTCAAAATTTTGATAACAAAAATCGACGTTTTTATAAAATTTGACTAATACTAGTTGAAAGATAGATTTAAAATTTACAACAAGCAAGCTTCAAAATTTATTGCATTTTGCAATATCATTCCATTTTATTTTATTATTTTTTTTCTTTTCATTTTTTTTTCATTTTTTTTTTACTTGTGCAACATAAACTAACGGAGTTTCACGGGAACCAAGATCTTACACCTTCCGGAATAAAGGATCCAAGGGGCGTTACAACGGAGAGTTCCAAGACTCTAAACATTCCTGAAATGAGGATCCAAGGGTGTTAGACCAAAACCTCACACATTCCTGAATTAGAGGTCCAAGGGCAGGTGTAAGAGGGTAGCCAAGACCTAAACGCCTTCCAGAAATAAGAATCCAAGGGCCGATCTTGAACCGTAGCTTTTTAGCACATACATTTATTACTTAACTTTTGCAATTTTCAAGCAACGTCTCACTTTCATTTTGCATTATTATGACATATGCTTGTTCCGAAGTTTAAATAAATCTTTGAACTAGTATTTTTCAAAATCGTATATAAAAATGATTTAGTGTTTTCAACAGTTTGAAAATAAGCACTTATTAAGTCAGATTAGGAGCTACTGGGAGGAAAAGCCATAGATTACTTGTATAAGCTCTAAAGAGAACCAAATACTCTACGCTTAGCATTTTCCTTTGCACATATCGTAAAACCTTAGTCTAATCGTTAAGGAAGCAGCCAGATCAATACTCTGGCAGAGTCGGGATTCCCTTTGTTTTAACCTAATCAAGACTAAACACTTCTTTTTTATTGTAATTTCTTATCTAAAAACGAAAAAAAAAAAATTAATTTTGGCCAAAACGGGGGTACTAGGGCACTAGAAGGTACATATGTGACAAAAATCGTGAGAATTCCCCCCCCCCCCCCCCCCACACTTAGAATTGAATATTGCCCTCAATATTCAAAGTACCAGCTATTATGCCGAGACTTAGAACGTAAAAAGGTAATACTAATAGCCAAGTGTGTGAAAGAAATCTCTATTTTCACAAACAGGATTAAAAAGATATCCCTAGATAATCGTTAGCAAAAGGATAGGATATTGGGCAGCTGGATTGAAAACAGGCGCAGCAATCATCACAATCCAAGGGAAACCTGAAAACAAGAGCAAACAACACACAAAATGCACAGCACAGTGGGATTCCCCCACACTTAGTGTCAGAAAATAGAAAGAAGTCAGAAACATGGGTTGTCACCTATGTGGTGCTAATGTTTTTGTTAACCGAGTCACTAGCTTGACTCGACCCCGAATTCATTGGTCCATGGGGAAAGTTTGGAGATCCGGGACAACCATGGGTGGTATGTCCCCTCCAAAGTAATGCTTCAACCTATGACCGTTCACCTTGAAGTTTGGTCCATCGGTTTGAGATAACTCGATGGTTCCATAAGGAAAAACTTGAGCAACGGTGAATGGTCCAGACCAACGGGTTTTTAACTTGCCCGAGAAAATCTTTAATCGAGAATTGAAGAGGAGGACTCGATCACCAATGCTGAAAACGCGGTTTTTGATTTTGGAGTCATGAATCCTCTTCGTCTTCTTTTTATAGATTAAAGAGTTCTAGTAGGCTTGATCCCTAAGCTCATTTAATTCATTCATTTGAAGCTTTCGGTGATCACCCGCGGTTTTGAGATCAAAATTTGCATGTTTTAAGGCCCAATAGGCCTTATGTTCGAGCTCAATGGGCAGATGGCATGCTTTTCCGTACACTAGCTTGTAAGGAGTACACCCAATGGGTGTTTTGTATGATGTACGGAAAACCCATAAAGCATCATCTAATTTATCGGCCCATGAGGCCCGATTTTCACCAACAATTCTCTCCAAGATACGTTTCAATCCACGATTGGAAACCTCGACTTGACCGCTTGTTTGCGGGTGATACGCGGTAGAAAGACGGTGAGTGATACCATACTTAAGCATGACCTTTGCAAATTGGTCATTCCAAAAGTGTGTATCGCGATCACTAATGATATCACGGGGAGTTCCAAACCGAGCAAAGAGAGATTTCTAAAATTTACAAACTACTCGGGCGTCGTTGGTAGGGAGTGATTTCGCTTCAACCCATTTAGACAAGTAATCGACGGCCACGAGGATATATTTGTTCCCTCGCGAAGACGGGAATGGCCCCATAAAATCGATGCCCCATACGTCAAAGATCTCGCAGACTTGAATTGCATTTTGTGGCATTTCATCTTTTTACGAGGTTTTTCCTTGACGTTGGCAAGAGTCACATGACTTTACCAAATCGTGGGCATCACGGTAGATAGTTGGCCAAAAGAAACCGGAATCAAAGACTTTTTTGGCGGTGTAGTTCGGGCCATAATGTCCCCCGGTGGGTCCATTGTGGCAAGCCTTAAGAATATCAACGGCTTCTTGGTCGTGAACACACCGTCGGATGACTTGATCCGCACACACTTTAAACAAGTAGGGGTCGTCCCAAAAGTAATGCTTAACATCTTTGAAGAATTTCTTCTTTTGTTAGGACGACATCCCTTTCACAACAAAATTCCCCGCATGGTAATTTGCAAAGTCGGCAAACCATGGGGTACTAGGATCATCCTTTAATGAAACCATCCCAAGTGTCTTGAGAGGAAATGTTTCAGTAATTTCCTTTTTCTCGAGAACACCTTGATGAGGGTTCTCTAATCTGGACAAATGATCGGCGGCGAGATTCTCTGCTCCTTTTTTATCACGAATTATAAAATCAAATTCTTGGAGCAGGAGAATCCACCGAAGCAATCTCGGCTTAGCATCTTGCTTAGCAAGGAGATATTTTAGAGCCGAATGATCCGTATACACTATGGTATTTGATAAGACAAGATATGGTCTAAATTTCTCAAAAGCATAGACAATAGCCAACAACTCTTTCTCAGTAGTGGTGTAATGAGATTGAGCATCGGTCATCGTCTTGCTAGCATAGTGTATCGGCTGAAAGTACTTAGATTTCCGTTGCCCCAGGACTGCCCTAATAGCATAATCACTCGCATCGCACATGAGCTCAAATGGCAAGTCCCAATAGGGAGCAACTAAGATCGGTGCTTCAGTTAGCTTCTTTTTAAGAATTCTGAATGCTTCAATGCATTCGGGAGAGAAGAAGAATGGAGCATCTTTTTCAAGAAGATGGGTCAGAGGCCAGGCGATTTTTGAAAAATCTTGAATAAACCGACGGTAGAAACCGGCATGACCAAGGAAACTTCGAATTCCTTTGACGGTGGTGGGATGAGGTAGCTTAGCGATAACATCGACTTTAGCTTGATCTACCTCAATCCCGGCACTGAAAATCTTATGGCCGAGGACAATGCCCTCTTTGACCATAAAGTGGCACTTCTCCTAATTTAGACCAAGATTGGTGTCTTCACACCGTTTTAACATTTTGTCTAAATGGGAGAGGCATGATGAGAAAGAATTCCCATAAACCGAAAAATCATCCATAAACACTTCCATTGTTTTCTCGATCATGTCATGGAAAATGGCAATCATGCACCTTTGGAACGTGCCCGGAGCGTTGCATAAACCGAAAGGCATATGTCGGTAGGCAAACGTACCATAAGGGCAAGTGAATGTGGTCTTTTCCTGATCTTGTGGATCAATCGGGATTTGGAAATACCCGAAAAAGCCATCGAGAAAACAATAGAACTCATTTCCCGCTAAACGTTCAAGCATTTGATCCATAAAAGGAAGCGAAAAATGGTCTTTTCGGGTAGCATCATTGAGTTTTCGATAGTCAATGCACACTCTCCATCCAGTGACGAGACGTGTGGGAATCAACTCATTTTCTTCATTTTCAATGACGGTCATACCCCCCCTTGTTGGGAACACAATGGATGGGACTAACCCACGGGCTATCGAAGGTAGGGTAAATCATCCCGGCATCAAGAAGTTTAAGAACTTAATTCTTGATAACCTCGTGAATTTTTGGGTTTACCCTTCTTTGTTGTTGCACGGTGGGTTTGAAATCATCCTCCATTAAGATCTTATGAGTACAGAATCTAGGGTCAATACCCTTTATGTCAGAGAGCTGCCAAGCGATGGCACTCTTGTACTTTTTGAGCACATCAAGAAGTTGGGTCTTCTCCTCATTTTTAAGATCTTTAGAAATAATGACAGGAAATTTGTCGTTATCTTCTAAGAAAGCGTATTCCAGATGAGGAGGTAAATCCTTGAGCTCGAGCTCCGGAGGATTAGACGGCTTAATCTCTTTGTTTTCTTCATGTTTAAGTTCCTTCGGAGGGAGAGAAGGTGACGGATCTTCATTCAACAATTTTTCAAGCAAAAGAATATCTCCCTCCGGATCAAGATAAGAATCATCAACTTCCGGAGAAGTTGGTGTTTCAATAGCAAGAAAGTCCTCGACCTCTTCCAAGAAGAAATCACCTCCCTCAAACGGAGTGAGAGAAGGGGAAGAGTCGGAAAGAATAGGTTGAGAAGAAGGAGTGGGATCACCACTCGAAGAATTATTGGAGAATCCAAGAACTTCTTGAGAATACTCCTCCGAAGCAATGTCAATAAAGTCAATTCGATTAACTGAATTAGAGTCGTGGTTGGAGGAGTATTTGAAAGTTCGATCAAGATTAAAGGTCACAGCCTCATTATCAACCCGAAGTGTTATTTCTTCGCCATAAACATCAATCAAAGCACGTCCGGTCCTTAAAAAGGATCTCCCGAGAATGACAGGTACTCGGGGATCGCATTCGAAATCCACAACTACAAAATCGGCGGGGAAATGAAAATTTCCTACTTTGACAAAAACGTCTTCAGCAACGCCTTTAGGAATAGTAACAGTGCGGTCCGCCAATTCAAGAGTCATCCTTGTGGGAGTAAGTTCCGGGAGTGAAAGCTTTTTCCAGACGGAAAGAGGCATTAAATTGATGCTAGCACCGAGATCGGCCAAGGCGTAGCATTCAACCATTCCCGGGAAATCACATGGGATAAGAAATTTACCAGGGTCTACTAATTTTTTTGGAAGTTTCTTAAGGAGTACAGCTGAGCAATTCTCTGTTAGGATCTCTGGGAAATAAGATATTATTGTTGCTGCCGATAGTGAAGAATAGTTCCTGCCGATAGTGTTGCATTGCTGCTGTGGCTGGTTCCTGCCGACAGTGTTATCTTGTTTCTGCCGAAGGTGTTTGTTACTGCGGATAGTATTGTTTGTTATCCGTATATTTAGAATGTTTGTTAAGATTTATTTTTAGAAGAGATTGTTGTTTATCTCTTCACACGTTTTCTTGTAGAACGGGTTAGGGTTAGGTCATCTTGTTAGTATAAAAGATAAACCCGTCTATGAGTTTATGTACGCCTTTAACGTTTTCAATATTCAATAAACAATTCTTAGTTCATAGTTTGATCCATAGAGGATCATTGTCGTTTAGAGTTTTCTTCTTTATTATACTTGCTGTTTAGTTTCCGCATAAACGCTTGTATAGCATACAGAGGTTCTCGTTTAAACCAAGCTCAATCAAGCTCGAAGTACTCGATCCTACAAGTGGTATCAGAGCCTGGTAAGGATCTCTGATAAAGAAGAAAAAGTTCGATTTCATATTTCACAACCCTCTTTCAATGGAAGACGAAATCCCTCAAAACAATGTCATTAACCCTGAAGAACAACAACCCAAACCTGAAACCTCACAAGTCCAAACACAAATCCTCACCACTATGTCCACCAACAATGCTAAATTCCCATATCTGAAGAAAGATGAGTATGAAGTCTGGGCTATGAGAATGGAATATTGGATCACAAACACTGATTACAATCTGTGGAATGTGATTCTTAAGGGAAATAGTAAGAAGAATACTGGAAGGGATAATGATGGCAATATCTATATAGAACCACCTGTTACTGTAGAAGAACACCTTGCTGTTCAAAGGGAAACCAAGGCAAGAACCCTTCTACTTCAAGCTATTCTAGAAGATCATATGAGTGATTTTCATCACTTGGATGATGCTAGAAAGATCTGGCATGCTGTAAAAGCCAGATTTAGAGGGAATGATGAATCCAGAAAGATGAGAAGGTCTATGCTCAAGCAAGAATTTCAGGAATTCAAGATATCTGAGGCTGAGGGGATTCACAAAGGGTATGACAGATTCCACAAGATCCTGAGCCAACTCAACCAGTTGAAAGCTAGGCCGGATGATGAAGACTGCAACACTAAGTTTCTGAGGGCTTTGCCACCATCATGGTCTCAGGTTTCCATTACACTCAAGGCCAAAGGAGGACTGGATTATATGAGCTTTGATGATCTGTACAACAAGCTGAAAACCCTTGAAATTGATATCAAAGGGTATTCCACCTATACACCTCATAATCCAGCCCATACTGCTTTTGTTAGTAACTCTGGTCCTAACAAAACATCATATGGAAACAGTCCAACACCATCAATATCATCAATCTCCTACTCACCTGTCACACCAAAAGCTCAGACTAGATCTGATAATCTTGTAGTGGATGTGCTTCATTCATTTGTTGCTGAGAGTACACCACAGCAGAAGATTGTGTATGAAGATTTCAATCAGGTTGATGAATTGGATCTAGAAGAGATGGACCTAAGATGGCAAGTGGCTATGATATCGTTGAAATTGGATAGGTTTGAAAGGAAGGCAGGAAGAAGGGTCAACTTTGATGGACAGGAACCTGCCATGTTTGACAGAAGGATGGTGAGGTGCTATAAATGTTCTCAAACAGGACATTTTGCCAGGGAATGTACAGATAAGAAGGTAGATGACAAAGTACGATATTCTGCTTTCAAAATTCAAGAGCTGGACTCAGAGGACCCAAGGCATTGGTATCTGTGGATGCGATGGTGGACTGGGAGCATCATGAGAAGACGATTGCAAGTGGGGCAGATAAGGTCTTTGGGATGATAGCTGGATATGGTGAAAAGAAACAAGTGGCTGGTCAGTTTGGAATGATGGGTCATCCATCTCAGGTACAAAACTGTCCATTTGGTTGTGATTCTAAATATGATAAATTGAAACAGGAATTTGATGATATAGAAAGTGAAAATAAGGATAACTTTATTCAACTTAAGGCTCATAAAAAGGCTGTTAAAACTTTAGAACAACAAAAGGTCTGGTATCAACAACAACAGTCTGCTTATGAAGTAAAAATAAAGGTTTTGGAAAGAGATTTAAAAAATGCTATTAATGAGTTTAAACATTCTGAAAGGGAAAAAGCTAAGGTAGTGTTAGAAAATCAGGATTTACAATCTAAGCTAGATAATTCCTTGGCTAGATTTGATAAGTGGAAAGACTCATCCAAAAACCTTCACATGCTTATTGATAGTTCTATGTCTACTAAAACTAAAAGAGGTTTAGGGTACGGTGACCTGATAGGGCCAAATCAATACTATGACCCTAATGAGTATAGTGTTTTTAACCCTGAACCTATAGATTATAGAAAACCTGTAAAGTATGTAAAAGAGGGAGGAATGAATGATGTTCCTCCACCCATAACTGGAACATTTAAGCCTGCTAATCCTTTTGATGACTTTGATGATTCACAAATGATGTATGGCAAACAGGCAAAGGACTTGCCTAATCTTGATTGTGACTCTAATGAATTTGTCTCTTGTTCTTACAGTGACAAATCTTCAGAAATCAAGACAGATGACTATGCCACATGTGGATCAAGTGACAAGTCAGCATCAATAAAGTCAGAAGATCTCTCCTCAGAAGTAGCTACTAATGAATCTCATTCAAATACAGCTGCATTTGAAGATAGTTCTTTTGATAGTGTTAAGAACAATAATGTTTCTGGTTGTGGTTATGTTTCAAACAATTCTAGTTGTGATTCTGTTTCAAACAATTATGGTTGTGCTTTTGTTTCTGTTAAGGATAATTTTGTTTCATGTGTTGGTTTGAATAATTCTGTTTGCAATGAGAAAGTTATTGTTAAGAAAAAGATCCCTAGAAAGAAATCTTGCTTTGTGTGTCGTAGTTATGATCATCTTATTAAAGATTGTGACTATTATGAAAAACAGATGAGTAAATATGCCTGTCAAAATAGGTCTGTATGGAAAAATGTTAATGATATTCCCCCTTATATTCCTCAAGCAGCAAGGAGAACTTCAGTTGCTTCTGGCAAGCCAGTTTCTGCTGGTAAGCCTGTTGCTGCTGATAAGTTCATTCCTGCCGATAGACCTGTTGCTGCTGTCTATACTGTTCCTGCTGGCAGAATCAATCCTGCTGGTTGGAGAAGCAATATTGCTAGACCATACAGCAGACCTACTAGTACTTACTTTCAAAATAATATGAGACCTGTTTGTTTAGACACCATGCACAAGGGAGGGGCAAGATGGAAAACTGTTGTTAAGTCCTCAGCAGGTTGTTCTTGGAAAATCAATAACCAACATATGAAAATGGGGTCCAAGATCAATGGTGGATCTCATCAATCTCCAGGGTTTAATTCTTATTGATCCACTAGGCAGGCTCAAGTCAGCAATGGCTTGAGTCTCTCTTGTATCTAATGTTGTATATGTATTCTTTTTCTCAGGATTTTCCTTTTAGAAGCAAAGATGTTGGAATTGTTGACAGTGGGTGTTCCAGGAGTATGACAGGGAATTTGGAAAGATTGCATGATTTTGTACCTTTGAATGGAGGTACTGTGACATTTGGAGGAGGAGATGGAATAATTTCTGGGAAGGGAACTATCAAGACTGCTAAGCTGGACTTTGAAGATGTACTTTATGTGAAGGAACTTCAAGACTTCAATTTGTTCTCTGTCTCACAAATCTGTGACAAAAAGAACAGTGTTCTCTTCACTGAGAATGATTGCTTTGTGTTGTCCAAAGACTTCAAGCTGCCTGATGAAAGTCAGGTTGAACTTAAAGTTCCTAGGACTTTCAATCTTTATAGCTTCAATCTTAGTGATGTTCAGCCTGAGGGATCACTTGCTTGTCTAGTTGCAAAAGCTTCTGTGGATGAATCTAATAAATGGCACAGAAGAATGGCCCATGTGAATTTCAAGACCATTAACAAGTTGGCTAAGAATGGGTTGGTTAAAGGGCTTCCTATGAAGATCTTCTCTAATGAGCACGATTGTGTTGCCTGCAACAAAGGAAAGCAGCACAAAGCATCATACAAGGCCATAACTGCTGTAAGCAACATCTCTGAGCCTTTGCAGCTTCTTCATATGGATCTTTTTGGTCCTACTTCTATCAGAAGTATTGACCATAAGAACTACTGCCTGGTGATTACAGATGATTTTAGTAGGTTTTCATGGACTTTCTTTTTGGGTACTAAAGATGAAACTTATCCAGTTCTTAGGGATTTTATTGCCTTAATAGAAAATCAGCTAAGTAAAAAGGTTAAGTCTATAAGGTGTGATAATGGCACAGAGTTTAAGAACTCTAATCTTATTGAACTCTGTGGCTCTAAGGGGATAAAAAGGGACTATAGTAATGCTAGAACTCCACAACAAAATGGGGTTGCAGAAAGGAAAAATAGGACCCTGATAGAAGCAGCTAGGACTATGTTAGCTGAATCTAAGATGCCCACTATGTTTTGGACTGAAGCAGTTTGCACTGCTTGTTATGTGTTGAATAGGGTATCTATTACTAGTCCTCATAATAAAACACCTTATGAACTTTTGTCTGGGAAGGTTCCAAACATTAGTTACCTTAAGCCTTTTGGATGTCATGTCACTATTTTGAATACTAGTGATTACCTAGGCAAGTTTGATGGGAAGGCTGATGAAGGGTTTATTGTTGGATATTCTACTCATGGTAAAGCCTATAGGGTTTATAACCTGTCCTCTAAGAGAATAGAAGAGACTCTCAACTTAAGATATCTTGAAGATAAACCTAATTTGCAGGGTGCTGGTCCAGAGTGGTACTTTGATCTGGATTATCTATCTGACACCTTAGGTTATAATAGATTCAAATCAACTCTATCTGCTGGTACAAATGTTTCTCAAACTAACAATGCAGGTACCTCGGATGATGATTCTGATGTAGAGAGTGATGAACGACCTATAGTTGTTTCTTCTTTTCCCTCTAACAACATTTCAGGTTCAAAGCTCAAAGATTCTTTTGATATGGCTGGAGGTGATTCTAGTTATGCAGAAGATCTTGCTAGGCTTCAAAGACAAGAGTTTAATGCCAAAAGAGCTGCTGAGATGTTTGATGCTGGGTTTTCTAAAGAGACAGAGGAGATTCTGAGAAAGGCTGAAGCTGAAGTTAGAAGACAACTGAATTCAACTGGTGGTATTCATGTTCCTGCTGATCCCATTCCTGTTGAAAGTGAATCTGTTCCTGCCGAACCTTCTAGAGTTTCTGCTGATGTTCCTGTGTCTTCTCCATCTGTTGACACTCTGGGTGTTGTTAACTCCCCTGAAAGATTTCCAATTCCTTCTGATCTTGGAAATTCAGTCTCTTCAAGAGATAAGTTGAATGATCCTCATCATCAGTCCAGAACTAGCATTTTCACTTCTTCTTCATATGATGATGACTTCAACCCCTCAATTACTAATCAGGCATCCTCCATTGAAGTCAATCCCATTGCTACCAAGAGGATCAATACTATTCATCCTCAGTCTTTGATTCTTGGAGATATTAATTCCCCTGTTCAGACGAGAAGTAAACTTTATCAACCCAAGTTTGGAGAATCTGCTTTTCTCAGTTATATACAGGATCAGTTGAGGAGCAATCATACTGATTATTTACATTGTCTGTATGCTTGTTTCTTATCTCAAGTTGAACCAACTAGCATAGCTCAAGCTCTTTCTAATGATGATTGGGTTGAGTCTATGCAAGAGGAAATGCAGCAGTTCCAGAATCAGAAAGTATGGATGTTGGTTACTTTGCCTGCTGGAAAGCATGCTATTGGAACTAAATGGATTCTAAAGAATAAAAGGGATGCTAGGGGAATTGTGGTTAGAAATAAAGCTAGGTTGGTAGCTCAGGGTCATAGACAAGAGGAGGGGATTGATTATGATGAGGTGTTTGCACCAGTGGCAAGAGTTGAAGCTATCCGATTATTCCTGGCTTTTGCTTCCTTTATGGGGTTTGTAGTATATCAGATGGATGTGAAGAGTGCATTTTTGTATGGAAGGATTGAGGAAGAAGTTTATGTTACTCAACCACAGGGATTTGTAGATCCTCAGAATCCTAATTTGGTTTACAAAGTGGTTAAAGCACTTTATGGTCTTCATCAAGCACCAAGGGCTTGGTATGCACGGCTATCAGCCTTTTTGCTAAAACATGGTTACAGAAGAGGGGCTATTGATAAAACTCTTTTTATCAGAAAGAACTTCAAAGATATCATTCTGGTACAAGTTTATGTAGATGATATTATCTTTGGTTCTACTAATGAAGCCTGGTGGAGGGAGTTTGAAGAATTGATGAAGAGTGAATTTGAGATGAGTGCTATGGGTGAAATGACTTTCTTCTTGGGTCTTCAGGTTAAGCAGAAACCAGATGGGATCTTTATTTGCCAGGAGAAGTATGTTTATGACATGCTTAAGAAGTTTGATATGGAAAATGTGAAGATTGCTACAACTCCTTTTGAACGTCCAAAGCCTAAGTCCAATAATGAACCTGATGCTGCTGTTAATGTTCATCTTTATAGGTCCATGATTGGATCACTCATGTATTTGACAGCTTCAAGACCTGATATCATGTTTGCTGTTGGTGCATGTGCTAGACATCAGGTTACACCATTGACTTCTAACCTAAATGCAGTTAAGAGAATCTTCAAGTATTTGAGAGGACAGCCGAAGATGGGACTTTGGTATCCCAAAGACTCTCCTTTTGTGTTGGAAGCCTATAGTGACAGTGATTATGCTGGGGCTAACTTTGATAGGAAGTCTACTACAGGAGGTTGTCAGTTTCTGGGTAGGAGGTTGGTTTCTTGGCAGTGCAAGAAGCAGACTATAGTGGCTACATCTTCTACTGAGGCAGAGTATGTTGCTGCTGCTAGTTGCTGTGGACAGGTACTTTGGATGCAAAATCAGCTGTTGGATTATGGGTTCAACTATATGAACACTAAGATTTTTATTGATAATCAAAGTACTATGTGTATTGTTAAGAATCCTGTTTATCATCAAAGGACAAAGCATATTGAGATTCGACACCATTTCATAAGAGATGCTTATGAGAAGCATCTTATTCAGGTGGTTAAGATTCACACAGATGATAATGTTGCTGATCTGCTGACCAAGGCTTTTGATGGACCAAGGTTTAAACATTTGGTGGTCCATATTGGGATGGTAAATCCCTAGATACTGAGCTTAAGGGGAGGATTGCAGATTAAGGGGAGGATTGAAGCTCAAGGGGAGGATTGTTCTTGTTATTGTTGTATATTTTTATATCTTTCTTTCTTTTGATTTCTTTTCTTATTTTCTTATTTTCTTTTGGTGTGTTTCTGATTTCTTATTCTTAGTTCAAAAAAATAAAAATAAAAAAAATAAAAAATCTTGTATATTTTGTGTGCTAATAAGATGGTTTTGAGCAACACCTTGCAGGTACAGTGTTGGTGTTTACACCTGCACAACAAATGGTGCTCAACTCACCATGTCTTGCAGACAAGAAAGAGTTGACTCACCATGAGGGTACGGCTCTGGTGTGATTATCAAATCCGTTGATATCTGTAATAGCTTGCTCAAAGCTATAGGGTACTTCAACTCACCCATGGTTCATTCCTGAGAGTTGAAAATGGTTCTCAATTCACCATGGATGTAACCCTTATGGGATCCAAAGGATTGGCTAGTCCACAAAAGTATGGTTTGTGGTAAAGACATTTGGTATCCATATTTGGTATTCAATTCACCAAGGTTCAGTTGAAACCAAAGAATTGGCTAGTCCTGAGCAAACGGCTACAGGTAAAGACAAGTCAAATCCGTTTATAGTTGCGGATTTACTTCTAAATCAGATGGTTATCAATGTACCATGATCTAACACATCTAAACATTGGCTACTCCAGTAGTGATGGCTATTGGTAAAGAGACATCAAATCCATTAATTTTCAATGATTCACCTCTCACAGGAGTTAACACACCTGGATGTGATGAGAATAGTATGAAACTTAAGTGATTTGATGTACATATTGTCATCAGTAGCAGCCAAGTTCAAGTGAATGTTATGGTGACCAGTATACATGTTTTGAAGAAGATTTCCTATTCCTGCTGAACTATTGAAGTTGCTGCTGGATGCTATAGAAGCTGGAATCTTGCAAGTTAAGGATGTTGCTGCTGGTTACTACTTATTGCTGCTGCTAAGTCGCAGTCCTCAAGCCTGAGAAGTTCAAAGCTCTATCACATTGGAATCTTGCAGGTTAACCTAGTCAACCTCAAGATTAGGGGAGGATTGTTAGGATCTCTGGGAAATAAGATATTATTGTTGCTGCCGATAGTGAAGAATGGTTCCTGCCGATAGTGTTGCATTGCTGCTGTGGCTGGTTCCTGCCGACAGTGTTATCTTGTTTCTGCCGAAGGTGTTTGTTACTGCGGATAGTATTGTTTGTTATCCGTATATTTAGAATGTTTGTTAAGATTTATTTTTAGAAGAGATTGTTGTTTATCTCTTCACACGTTTTCTTGTAGAACGGGTTAGGGTTAGGTCATCTTGTTAGTATAAAAGATAAACCCGTCTATGAGTTTATGTACGCCTTTAACGTTTTCAATATTCAATAAACAATTCTTAGTTCATAGTTTGATCCATAGAGGATCATTGTCGTTTAGAGTTTTCTTCTTTATTATACTTGCTGTTTAGTTTCCGCATAAATGCTTGTATAGCATACAGAGGTTCTCGTTTAAACCAAGCTCAATCAAGCTCAAAGTACTCGATCCTACATTCTCAGTTAAAGGGGGTTTTTGTCAATTCAAACAATTTCTCCTTATTGCTTAAAAGACTCTTGAATTGAGAAGCGAATTTTGGCATATACAATAAGGCATCAGCAAAACTAATATCGAAGTGTAATTTCTGGAAAATTTCGAGAAATTTCATCATTTGGGTGTTAGTTTTCTCATGGAGCCTTTGATTATTAAGCCTTGAAGGATATGGAATTGAAGGCTTAGGATTTGTCTTCGGAACTTCAGGTTCCGGAATTGGAGTTGGTGGGATTGGAGGTGGGACTGGTGATGTAGCTTGTGGGCTAGCAGTTTGTTCCTTGTCCTTAGTTACCTCAGTCTCTCGTTCAATTTCCCTCACCGGAGAGGGAATAGGAATCGAGGGTCCATCAACTTTCTTACCACTTCTTATTGTGATCGCCTTCACATCGCCCCTAGGATTAGCGATCGTGTTGCTAGGAAGAGTTCCTGAGCCCGAGGGTCGATCATTTAAAGATTTCTTGATCTCAGCCATTTGGTTAACCATCAACCGATTGAGTTCTTCTTGGGATTTCATGAATTGCTTAAATTCATCCGAGGACGTCTGATTTTGGTTAAAACCTTGGTTTTGATTGAAATTTTGCCCTCGATTTTGAACATTCCCCTGATTTTGACCTCGGTTTTGATTTCCTTGGTTTTGAAAACCTTGGTTTTGGTTGAAATTCCCTTGGTTTTGAAAACCTTGGTGACTACCTTGATTTTGGAAACCTTGGTTTATCCGACTTTGATTTTGGTTAAACGGGGAATTTCGGTTTTGCCCATTTTGATTTTGAGGATTGAAACCAGGTGGTCCAATAAAATTGTTAGAATGGTAGCTGAGAAGATTACGGTCTCCTTGGGGTTGGTAACCGTTACCTCCCTGATTATAGGATCCCGAAGCAGCATAAACGCTCTCTTGAGTGTTGCCAATGGTGGCTAGGCACTCGGAATGTGGGTGAGGACCACCACATGTTTCACAACTTTGATTAACAACATTTACTTGATGATTGTTGTTGTTTGGTATCTGAGATTGATGTATTCTCAAGACAGCAGTGGACAAATCATCCATCCTTTTAGTGAGTGAAGCCATCTCGGAGGTAGAAGAAGAAGAAGTAGTGGTGGATTTGGCTGACTCATTCCTCTCGACAGAGGAATCCCAATGATTATGATGGGTGGACATGTTCTCGATTAGATCATAGCATTCTTGTGGTCGTTTTTTCATAAAAGTACCACCAGCAGCAGCATTAATCGTGTCACAGTGTCTCAATGTTAAGCCATTATAGAACGTGTCTATTATGGTGACTAATAACATGTTATGGTTTGGACACCGATCAATCGAAAGCTTATAGCGTTCCCATGCCTCAAATAATGGTTCATCAGGAAGCTGACGGAAGTTGCTTATGTCATTTCTCAACTTTGTCACCATCGATGGTGGAAAATATTTTGCCAAGAATTTTGAAGTCATTTCATCGAAACTATGAATTGAATTCTTGGGAAAACGATCAAACCATGCGGTGGCATGATGCGTCAAAGAATAAGGGAAGAGATATAGACGAAGGGCGTCATCGGTGACCCCATTTTGTTTCATGCTCTGGGTGACGGTAAGCAATTTATCAATATGCTTGTTTGCATCTTCACCCGGCAATCCGTGAAATTGGAAAGAAGTTTGGACTTGTTGGATCATGTGATGTTTGAGTCCAAAATCCGCGGCTTGGATATTAATGGGGGCAATCGGGCCACCCCGTCCGTCCATAGTCGGTTGGCACAACTCCTCCATCGTTCGGAGATCAGGAGCTGCCTCATCATTGTTTGTATCAGTATCCATCTCTTCTTCGTTTTGAAAATCAAGACGTCGACCTCGACGAATAATTCTTTCGGGATTGGAAACTGGTGAAATAAGATCGGGTGTAGAAGAACGGGTGTTCATACACCACAAAGAAACAAAAATTTAAAAAGAAAACAAAATTTGAAAATGAAAATATTTTTTGGGATTTTTATTTTAAAGAAAGATTACACAATATTTTTGGGATCGATTCGTCAATCGAAATTCGTTTCTCTCAAAACTACTCGCAGAGTGGCGAAGAAGCAAAGGTCCGCTCGAAAGCTGATTAAAAACCCGCCTCTTTCGGTTTGTCAATTTAATGTCAAACCGTCCTTAAACCACTTGTATAGGTTGTAATTTCAAGATAATCCGAAAATGATAAACTTACGATTTGTTTTGTTGGATATTATTATGGTATTGTAAACACTTTAGGAAAAGTGTTAATGGTGTTTTTTTAATTTTTATGATTTTTTGGGTTTTTTATTTTTTTTATTATTTTTTTTTTGAAAATATTCACAAAGATACTGAAAACTTCACAAGGAAGGGTTTTTAAAACACGAATCGCAAAATTAAAAATTCGCTTCAGCCTTCCCCGGCAGCGGCGCCAAAATTTGATTCATTAAAATCAACACGTATTTTTCTCAAAGATTTACAAAGGAAATATGTAAACCCGGTTCGTTATCCCCGATGAAGGATGAATGGAATTTGTGAGATCGGGATTGTGATTCGTGTGATAAATAGTGGAAGCAAAGAGATTTTTGGATTTTATAAACTAAATTTGAAATATAATCTAAACAACAATTAATATACCTAAGGCAAAGATGAATATAAAACACTTAAGACCAAAAACGTAGAGAAAAAATGTGCTTAAACTGAGAAAACCCGAGCCTAAAACGTCAAATCTTAGAAATTTAAACTCTACGGGTCCAAATCTATTTTTCTTAAATTCTAATTATTAAAAGAAAATTTTGAAAAAAAGAATTATATTTTTTTGACTTTTATATTTTTTATTATGAATTAAAAACTAAATTAACTTAATTAAATGATTAAAAATACTAAACCTATTTAGAAAAATCTGAAACTTTTTCTAAAAATACTTTATGCTAAAACAGAGCTAAGAAAAATGGGGACAAGGTCTCAGCTTAGTCTAATAAGCTGTAAATAAGCTAATAAGCTCGAATAGCTTAAAACTGAAAACTGGGTTAAATAAATTGGCTATGTAAACTATAACGAAAAAGACCCAAGGGCGCTAGTGGTAAGGTGTGTTTTGTATTTATCTGAGAGACCAGGGTTCGAGTCCCATGGTGCTCTTCTTTTTTGAAACTTTTTTTTTTCTTTTACAAACTTATTAATAAGCAATCAAATAACAACTTTTGTAAAGGAATTAATTTTAAAACTACTGAATAAGCTAGAAATAAGCTCTAATGATCAAACAGTTGGTTTAAAGGCTTTTAGAACTAGGATTCAAGTAAATAAGCTATAAGCTGACATATAAGCTAAAAGTATATGGAAATAAGCTACTTGGACTGAAATAACTACAAATAAGCTAAAGTAATCCAGAAAAAGCTATGGCAATAAGCCAATAAGCTCTTAAATGGAAATAAGGTATGCTGATGCAAGGGTGAGCAGGGCAAAAAGCCCTTTTTGTAGGCCTTATTTAGCAGTCTAAAAAAAAATATTAAAAATCAAATAAAAATACCAAAGGTTAGAGAAGCCAGCTGAGATTATTGGTGCAAAAAATTGGCTTATAACAACTTAATATGAGAGCATTAAAAATCTAGATTGGGCTGCAAAAATCTAAAAACTAAAAAAAAAAAGGATACTGATATGTGTTCAGGGTATTGCAGACTTGCACAAACCAAAAGGATTCTTAACCAACTCTTGTGTATCCACTAATTGGACTCAAAAGGCCTCAGAAGTGCTACAAGAAAGGTCCAGATTAGCTTATTGCTTATTATGGCTTATTATGACAGTTGGTGGCCTTAAATTCCACAGACCATACAAAACCACCATATCTTACAAATTGGCTATAAAGAACTTAGAAACAACTTATTCTAACCAAGTTAAGTAGGATTAAAGTTGATGAAATGGTAATTGAACAGTATAAGTTGGTTTTTTTTACCTGTTTGACCCAATGAGCCAAACACTACTTTTTGTTGACTGATTTTTACTTTTAACACTAGAAACTACCAACATAACTTATGAATTCTGACATGCTAAGATTAAATGACTATATTATGCTGAGAAAAACAGATTACAGATAAAAATAAGCAATTAATTATCTAATTCCTATATTAAGCTAATAGTTGACTGATTTTGACTTTTAAGTGAAAATGAGACTTAAACTTATTTTGACTATCAAACTACCCTATAAAGACTTCAAATAGAACAAGTAATGAAATAAAAAAACAATAAGCACTAATTAAGCTATAGAACAGTAATGTATATAATAATGAAAAAAAATTGAAATTGCTTACAACTGACTGAGGTTATGAAACAGTGAACTAATGATCAGCCAACAAGCCTAGCTTGTTAATATTAACCAGAAACCCAATTAAACTTTTCCAGAATAGCTTATTTCACCAGAAGAGCTTATTTGATCCATGTTTGACTTTCGTTGACCTTTTTTCATCTTTTGAAATTAAAACAGCTTATTACTAATATAAACTTACAACAAGCTATGATAAGCTTGTATAAGCTTATAGCAAGGGAATTTAGGCTTTGTGATGATAACTTAACAGTACTTGAGCTTAATTCGATTTGAACAAAAACTTGAAATTTATTATAATTGAAATTTAATACAAAGTTGCTTGAATTTAGAATACTTTGACTGAAATTAACTTGAATTAACAACTGAGAATTGGAAATTACAAAATAAAATGACTAAGTAATAAAAACGACTACTGATAATTAACTACTTAGCTATATTAGCTTACAAACGCTTCTATTTATACTAATAATATCTGGGAACATCTTGTCTTCAACCTCTAATCACTTTTGAACCCTTGGATTGGTGTGAATCAATCTAGCCCTTGAAATCCATTTTGGCGCCAAAATGGAGATAGTGGAAAAACCACTATCTTTGATAACTTGTGATGGGAACGAAGCATTAAATGCTTTTGGCTTGTTAGGTGGAGTGTAGTAGGAGGGAGGTGAGGTGATGGTGGTTTTTTCAGAGGACGTGGTTTTGGCGGGCAAGTGGGGAAGGAGAAGGGTTTGACTGGGTTTGTTTAATTGTTTGACCCCGGTTATTAACGAAGGAAGTGGGTCGGGTTGTAGGGTTTTGGGTTGGGTTAATTAAAAGGGATTGGGCTTGGGTTATTGGTTGGGTTGGGTTAGGTTTGTAGCCGGGTTTTATTTTAGGATTAGATTTGGAATTGGATTTAACTTAGGGATTAAATTTGCCAAATCTGAAAATCCAAGGACCAAGGCTGCCAAATATAAAAATTATTTCCAAGGACCATTTGTGTCATTTTGGTATTTTTGGGGGTTGATTTTGACTTTGTCTTCACTTGGTCAAATGTATAATTGTTGTCGAGTCGATCTAAAAATGCTCGTTTTCGCTCCGTTTTCAATCCTTTGTACCTGAAACACATAAAAACACAAACCAAGGATATCTGCAGTATAATTTGGGTGTTTTTGGTCATTTTTGTGTCTATTATAGGTATAAAATGATGAGTATTTACACACTCATCAGGTTTGCACACTCCATTCATGAGATCCATGAATACCGCTGGTGTGTTGGTTAAACCAAACGGCATCACTTGGAATTCGTAGTGTCCATAACGAGTTCTGAACGCAGTCTTTGGAATATCTTCTTCCCGAACTCTAAGCTGGTGATATCTAGATCGTAAGTTAATTTTTGAGTAAACGCTCAATCCTTGAAGTTGATCGAACAGATTGTCGATCCTGGGTAGAGGGTATCGATTATTCACTGTCAACTTATTCAACTCTCGATAGTAAATGCACATGCGAAAAGATCCATCTTTCTTCTTCACAAAAAATACTGGAGCTCCCCATGGTAAGGAACTCAGTCGTATAAATCCTTTTTCCGACAACTCTGCCGACTATTTTGACAGCTCTTCCAATCAGTTGGGGCGAGTCTATAAGGTGCTCGGGCTATGGGTGCAGCGCCAAGCATCAACTCGATCAGAAATTCGACTTGTCTCACTGGTGGGATTCCAGGTAAGTCATCTAGAAATACCTCCAGAAAGTCTCGAAAGATAGGTACATCTTATATACGCTTTTCACCCTTCTCCTTCCCTTTCTTCTCGAAAATCTGCGCCAAGAAGAGGTAACACCCTTTTTCGATATACTTTTGTGCCTTGCTACAGGAGATAATGTTCAATATGGAGGGACCTCCACAACACAATCGCTCCTATCCCCTTGTATGCTTAGGATTTCTTTTTCGTAAGGCACACGAACAATTTTCTCATCGCAGATAATATTGGCACGATACTTGGATAACCAGTCCATACCGATGATGACATCAAAACTGCCTAATGTGACGGGTAAGAGGTCGATATTGAAAGGATGGTTTAGAAAGTTCAGCGTACAGCCGCGGATGATGGTGTCTATCCTTTCAAGATTACCATTATGCTAGGATCCTGGACACACGATTAAGGTGGTTAAACCATCTAACTTTGTGTGTATGATATGTTGTGTTAAAATGATTAAGTGCGCGGAATTCACTCAACCAAACTTAGAAGGTTGTGTATGTTATGGAAATGGAATTGTTATGTTTGTTAGTTAGCAATGAAACACATAAATATTATCACTAAACGATTCAATATTATTAAAGATAATAATACGAGTGACCTTGAAATATCACTAGGGTTACAACCTTGAATCTTTAGTTTCTATCACTTGTGATATATTTGTGTTTGTTCTAACAGTTATGCATGTTCTAACGTATGCATGGACTAACTCTTAACACTTTTATATTTTTGACACTTGACAACTAACACACTAAATATCACTACTCTAAGATCTCTTTTATAGTCAAAAGATCTTTACAAATTGCTTAAAGTCTTGACCGACTTACTTGGTTAACTTATCCTATTTGAGTGTCAGTACATCAGATACAACATGTATCTATGTATACAACTTGTTAACTAAGCACATGGAGTAAGATATTATCTACCGTATATTGTTGACCAAAATAAAATAAATATCTTTTTGATCTTATCCTTCCATCAGCAGAGTTGTTCATTATCAGTAGGAACAATCTATCGCTATCAGCAGAATCATCAGCAGAGTTGTTAAGCCTATCAGCAGAGTGAAATGCTCTATCAGCAGAATCAACATCATCAGCAGAAACCGTTTTGCACTAGCAGCAGAATTACACTTAGAGTATTTCTTGGATTAGAACCCGATATTAAACATCTTGAATATTTAATTCCCAACAATCCTCCCCTAAACATGTGAATTCTTTCAAACATGTTTCTGAATTAAATCTTCTGAATTAAATCTTGGATTGAAGATCTTTCAAACACTTATGTTCTTCAAGATTGAATATCTTCTCAGTAATTCATCTACTTTGCTCTTCTTTGACTTTAGCAATATCAAAACATATTGAACCTATCTTGGACTAAAAGATGGTGCAATTTCCTTGGATGGAGGAATTATAAGAGGCAATGATGCTGTGTATCTTGGATGCTTGTTTCAAAAAGTGAAATCATCTAACCAGCATGTCTTTGAAGTGAAATTGAAACTTTTCTTCGTTTGATCTAGATAGAACTTTCTCCTTTGGAATGTTCTTGTCATTTTCAACCTCCTCATCATCTTGTATGCTCTTGTCTTCTCCTTCCATATATTGGATTATCTTCCTTTTCTGGTCCATTATTTCCTCCCCTGAGATTGTTACCTCCCCTGAAGCAAATAACTTTTGTTTCATCCTCCCCTTGTTTGGAAGATCTCACTATGTACTAAAGAACTTCTCTTCATATCACCTGATCTATCAGTTTGAACTTGTTTTCAGACAATATTGTACATGTTGGCCATCAATTCCTCAAAAGTTTAAGTTTCTGTCCTCATCACTTCTAGGTGTGTTAACTCCTATGAGAGGTGATTCATTGGACATTTGACTCTTGGTCCATCAATGGATGGTTTTTATGAGTCCCTTGAAAAATCCTTTTTAAGAAACTTTTGCCTTAGCAGTATGTTCATGATTTTAGAATTGAAAAATCATACTGCTTCCAACCATTTTGAAAGGATTAAGTGTATAACAGACACTCAATCATAATTTCGGTTTAATGCAACCTCTGGTTGTGTGAGAACCAATATTTTTCAGTTATAAATAACTGCCTATGTAAAGATAAATCTATTCAAAAGATTTTCTTGATAGGGTTTCCAGCTCGTGGCATTTGTTACCTCTAACACAAGTGTTAGATTCACTTTTGCTCGCTGTTCTTTCTATCAGATGTCCTTAGACTTGCACATTATACTTAAAAGTATAAAATGATAGAAAGTGAGTTGCATCAGTTACTATCTGATCAACTAAGTCATCAATTCAATGTGAAATATCATAACTAGATTTCAAGAAAGAAGTTTTAACGAGCTTTAAAGTCCCAAACTCAGTCCATCATAAAACTATTATGGTCAGCAGCTAATATCTCAATTCTGCTGTTTCCATTTCACTTGAAACATCCTTTGTGTTTACATATTCATACCTGAAATTGTTAGTCTAAAACCAAAAGAACAATGTACAAAGTACTTGTCTTGCATTAGTATAATCATAAGACCAACTATATGAATAACATAATTTTAATTTTGTACTAGCAGCACCTTGTGTGCCTTAGCAGTACCTTATGATACATTAGCAGTACCTTATGAATCAGTAGCAACAACAAAAATTTATTTACATAAACACATCATATTGAAAATTTAAAGATTAAGCATTCCAATACTTGCTACCAAGTACTGAAACCTTGAAACATCAAAAGCTTTTGTTAGCAGATCTGCAAAATTATGTTCTGAAGCAATTTTAAGAACTTGAATTAATCTTTTCTCATTGCAGTCTCTTATAAAGTGATGTCTAATTTCAATGTGTTTTGTTTTAGAATGTTGCACTGGATTTTTAATAATACAAATTGTACTACTATTATCAATATGAATAACAGTGTTTAAGAAATTGTACCCATAATCAAGGAGTTGGTTTTGAAGTCATAGAACTTGACTAGAGCAACTAGTAGCAGCTATGTATTCAGCTTCAGTTGTTGAATTTGCCACACTTGTTTGCTTCTTACACTGCCATGAGACAAGTCTACACCCAAGGAATTGACATCCTCTAGTTGTTGACTTTATGTCCAAGCTAGCACTAGCATAATCACTATCCGAATATGCTACCAAGTCAAAAGGAGATTCTCTAGAATACCATATACCCAACCTTGGTTGACCTTTGAGATATCTAAAAATTCTCTTGACTGCAGTTAAATGAGAAACCTTTGGAGTAACTTGAAATCTTGCACAAACACAAACAGGAAACATGATATCAGGTCTAGATGATGTAAGATACATCAAAGAGCCTATCATAGATCTGTAATTGTGTACATCTACATTCTCTCCATCTTCATCTTTCAGAAGGTGCTTCTCAGAGTCCATTGGTGTGCTTGCTATTTTTGAATCAGCAAATTGAAATTTTCTAAGTATCTCTGCAACATATTTGTCTTGACTAATAAATATGCCTTCAGATGATTGCTTAACTTGCAAACCCAAAAAGAATGTAAGTTCTCCCATAGAACTCATCTGAAACTTATCTTTCATAAGCTTCTCAAACTCTAAACACATATCTTTCCTAGTGGATCCAAAGATAATGTCATCCACATACACCTGCACTAACAGAAGATCCTTCTTGTGCTGTTTGATGAACAGTGTCTGATCAATCTTTCCTCTTTGAAATCCATTTTCTAATAAGTAGGAAGCTAGTGTTGCATACCAAGCTCTTGGTGCCTGATGAAGGCCATAGAGAGCTTTTACTACTCTGTACACTTTGTTTGGATGTAATGGATCAATGAAGCCTGGAGGTTGTGAAACATATACCTCTTCTTCAATTTCACCATATAAAAATGCACTTTTGACATCCATTTGGTAGACTGTGAAGCCTAAAAATGAAGCATAAGCTAAGAAAAGCCTAATCGCCTCAATCCTTGCTACTGGAGCATAAACTTCATCATAATCTATCCCTTCTTCTTGTGTGTACCCTTGCGCTACTAATCTATCTTTGTTCTTGATCACAATTCCTCTTTCATCCCTTTTGTTCTTAAAAACCCATCTAGTGCCAATTACCTTCACACCTGTAGGTAAATCAACTAGCACCCAAACCTTTTGAATCTTGAACTGAAGAAGCTCTTCTTGCATAGCCTCTAACCAGCTTGAATCATCTAGGGCTGTAAGAATATTCTTTGGTTCAGCTTGTGAGAGAAAACATACAAACAAACAAGAGTTTGAAAGCTCATGTTGTTTTGAAGCATAAAGGGCATCAAGAAGCCCTTGTTGGTCTAAAGACATCAATTGTTGTCTTGTCTTCACACCTGACTGTATATCTCCAATCACATGTTCCAGGGAATGAACTTTGTGAATTCTTGATTGTGGTGTAGTAGGAACTTGATAATTTGATGGAAGATTGTTGTAATCCACCTCATTATCTGAGAATTCTGCTTCTTTTGTTTCTGAAGGGCCAGCAGCAGAGTCATTTGGCCGAACAGCAGAATCAGTAAGCTTATCAGCAGAGTCATCAGCAGAAACAAATATACTACCAGCAGCAACAGAAATACTACCAGCAGAAACACTTTGTTGTTCCTGAGTTCCATACTCTTTACTTTCATCTTCAACACTTTCTTTAGCTTTGCTAGAAGAAGGTTCATCAGTTGTCGAAGTTGATTCCACAATTGTACTTGACCATATTGGCATTATCACATAATCTTGATCTTTCTCTAACTCTGCCTCATTTGTTGTATTTGAACCTGCAAAATCATTAGTTTCTGCAACAAAAGGCACATAATTCATTGAATTTGTTAGATATTCCAGATCAAATAGCCATTTTGGTCCTTGACCTTCTACATTGGATTTGTTTTCTAAAAACTCCACATGTAGATTTTCTTCTACTATTTCTTTTCTTGTGTTGTAAACTCTAAAAGCTTTGCTATTAAGAGAATAACCAACAAAGAAACCTTCATCTGCCTTACCATCGAATTTTCCTAAATGGTCTAAGGTATTGAGAATTGTCACATGACATCCAAAAGGTCTAAGAAATCCTATTGCAGGAGTTCTACCATTAAAAAGTTCATATGATGTCTTATTTTGAGGCTGCACAACTAAAACTCTATTTTGAACATAACAAGCAGTGTTGACTGCCTCTGCCCAAAAGTTTATTGGTAGCTTAGAATCAGCTAACATTGTTCTAGCAGCTTTAATTAGTGTTCTATTCTTTCTTTCAGCTACACCATTCTGTTGTGGTGTTCTAGCAACACTAAATTCTCTCTTAATACCTTTTTCTTTGCAGAAATCATCCATAACTCTATTCTTAAACTCTGTCCCATTATCACTTCTAATGACTTTCACTTTCTTGCTTACTTGATTTTCTATCTGTGTAATGAAGTCCTTAAGGATGCTGGATGTTTCATCCTTAGTGGCTAAAAAGAAAACCCATGTAAATCTACTATAGTCATCAGTAATAACTAGATAATATCTCTTATGCATTATGCTCATCACTGAAACAAGTCCAAATAAGTCCATATGCAGCATAAACAAAGACTGATTGATAGAGTTAAAAATCTTGGGCTTACAAGTGGCTTTGTGTTGTTTGCCTTTTAGACAAGCAATGCATGTTTGATCATTTTCAAATCTTTTGTGAGGTAAACCTCTTACCAAACCATTCTTAACAATTTTATTTATGGTTTTGAAGTTAATATGACCAAGCCTTCTATGCCATTTCATTGATTCTTCCAATGTGGCCTTTGCAACAAGACAAGTTAAATTCTTTTTAGGAATAATATGCTTCATGTCTACACTGTACATATTGCCCTTTCTAGGAATTCTAAGAAGTACTTGACTTTCATCAGGCATCTTAAAATCAGGAGAAAGTACAAGACATTCAGTCTCACAGAAAAGAACATTATTCTTTTTGTCACACATTTGTGAAACACTAAAAAGATTATAATTTAGCTCTTTTACATAGTACACATCTTCAAAATCTAAATTTCTGGTTTTGATTGTACCTTTACTAGAAATTTTGCCACGAACACCCCCTCCAAAGGTAACATATCCTCCATTTAAAGCTTCAAAATCTGAAAGATAAGACATGTTGCCTGTCATGTGCCTAGAACATCCACTATCTGAGTATCCTTGATCCTCTTCCTGATCATTTGAATGTTCCTGCACACGAATAAGAGTGTTAGTTTCTTTTGGAGATCCAAGCCATTACTGACTTGGATCTGCCTCTTGCATCAATGTAATTGAATCTTTTAAGAATAGTTGATGCAACATTGGATTTATGAATCCAACATGCTGAGGCCTTAACAGCATTTGCCCGTTTTCCCTTATCAGCAGAGTGAACCACACACTTATCAGCAGAATCTGCTAACTTTGTAGTTCTACCCTTTTGTCTCCAAATTTGTTTATGGACCACTGCCTTTGATTGAATGGGACTTAGAACAGTTGTAGGTGCATGTTTGAAAAATGTTTTTGCACCCTTAGCTGTTGATTTTGGGTTAATAGTCATAAATGGTCGAGCAGCAGAGTAAAATTTGCTATCAGCAGGATCATTTGGTCTATCAGCAGAAACAGATTTTGAGATAGACTTGCTTTTGACTACTCTGGGGTTTGATTTCTTAGAACTAGAGTGAAAGTGAGATTTAGGAGTTTGCCTTTTGTGATTCACTCTATGGTTTTCATACCCAGATACCCATTGGTTGCAGAAAGCTGCAAGATGGTCAAAACTACCACATGTATAACAAGCTTTATTATAAAAAGCAAAGTCATCACCTAATTGGTTAGACTTGAGGTTGTTCCAATTCCTTTGGTTACCTCTGGGCTTGTTGGTGGTTCTATATTGCTCACAATATCTAACTGGTTGCCTAACATGCTTAATGTTTGATTTAGGCTTATCAGTATTGTGTTTGACTATCTTAGGAACCTTTGTTCCTACTTTCTTAACCACTTCAGGTTTAGACATAACCTGTTCTTCTTCATCATCACTATCAGTTGTACAATCTTCAACAACTATAGCATCTCCTTTCTTAACAAAGGACACCTTGTCCTGATAAGTTAAAGTTTTATCTAAACTTTTACTTATCTTTTCTACCTTAAGACTCTTACTAGTCTTAGAACCATATTCCATGATTGGTTCTTGGAACTCAGCTAAGCCTGTATGTGCTAGGTCAACACCTGGAGGTGAAGGAACACCTCTATATGGTGGAGGAACAGTTTTGTAACCTACACCTGAATTAGCTTTGTCAATTACCTGAGCTTCCCAAATCTTATTCATTCCTTCTGAGGCATGTGCTAGAGTATCTATAGTTACCTTAACATTTTCTTTTTCAGTTTTGACTTCAGATAACTGTCTACTTTGATCATTAAGTAGTTCATCTCTAAATGCTATTCCTCTTTTTAAAGCATTTAATTCATCAGTAAACGTAGATTCATTCTTTTTATAATGAAGAATCTGTTTTTCTAGAACTCCTACACACCTCTTGTGATTAGCTAAATTATGAAAGGCATCAATTAACTCTTCTCTAAAAGCATCAAATCTTTTTTTAATGTCTTCATAATTTTTAAGATTAGGACATGAATTAGTACAAGTAAGAATAGTATCTACCTCTGAATCAGAAGAAGCCATTAGAGCAATCTCATCGACAACAAGAGCAGCATTTGGTGGTGCATCCTCTTCAGTAGCCATAGAGCTCCAATCATATCCAATACCATCAATGGCCAGCATAGCCTTTGGCTCTTCCACCAGTACTTCCTTATTCCTTTCTTGTTTATACCAAGTGTTTCTATTATCCTGCTTCCTTGGGCTTCTACATTCTTTAGCAAAGTGTCCCAACCTATGACAGTTAAAACATTCTACTTTCTTCTTATCGAACCCAGCAGTATCATTACCATTTATGGTAATTTGCTTTCCAGTTTTCTGCCAAAACTTCTTAGCCCTCATGCTAAGTAAAGCAACTTGCCACTTAATATCCATCTCTTCCAAATCATCACCATCAACCTTCTCAAGGTCTTCATGATTTAAAGGAGAACCACTAGCTTGACTGGTTATAAAGGCATAAAATGTTGGATCACCAAGTCCAGCAATATCCTTTTGTAAACTAGCAGAAGGACCACCATAAGTAACATTAGAAACACTTTCAACTTCATCTACCTCTTCTGTATGACTAACACTAGGAACTAATAGGAGTGCAGCATTCCCAGAACTAGTACCATAATTTCCACCTCTCTTTAGACTTTGTTCAACAATTTTGAAGTTGTTGAACAAATCATTGAGCTTCATTATTTCAATTTCTGGCTTGTTCATCCAGACAATAACATGAGTATGGAATTCACTAGGTAGACTTTTCAAGAACTTCATGTTGAGATCTTCCCTCTCAGTCTCAACACCCAACACAGCTAACTGACTTACAAGCTTGTGTAGTCTTGAAAATAGTTTGTCAAGAGACTAATTACTAAAAGCAGTAAAGTTTTCAAATTGGTGCTTTAGTAAAGTCTTCTGTGTCTTTTTGGTAGTTTCATTACCACCAAACCATGCACAAATCTCTTCAAAAAGAGTTTTTGCATCAATATATTTGTTAAAAGATAGCATTTGCTCACCAGGAATGGTCATAAGCAACAGGTTTCGTGCTTTCTAATCATCTCTCTTCTGTATCTTTTCATCATTGGAGACTGGTCCAGTATTTCTTTTTCTTACTGTCTTCCCTTCAACAAGAACATTTGAATAGCCTAAAGTGAAGGAATCACCATACTGAATTATGTCCCAAAGAGCATAATCTTAAACCATGAAATATTGCTCAACTCTCATCCTCCATAACTCAAACTCATTGGGTTTGATCAAGGGCAACTTTGCAGCAACATTTGTTTGAACATCTTGTACATCCATTTCTTGTTTCTTCTAAAAACAACAATATCAGCCTCTAGCTCTGATACCACTTGCTACGATCCTGGACACACGATTAAGGTGGTTAAACCTTCTAACTTTGTGTGTATGATATGTTGTGTTAAAATGATTAAGTGCGCGGAATTCACTCAACCAAACTTAGAAGGTTGTGTATGTTATGGAAATGGAATTGTTATGTTTGTTAGTTAGCAATGAAACACATAAAGATTATCACTAAACGATTCAATATTATTAAAGATAATAATACGAGTGACCTTGAAATATCACTAGGGTTACAACCTTGAATCTTTTGTTTCTATCACTTGTGATATATTTGTGTTTGTTCTAACAGTTATGCATGTTCTAACGTATGCATGGACTAACTCTTAACACTTTTATATTTTTGACACTTGACAACTAACACACTAAATATCACTAGTCTAAGATCTCTTTTATAGTCAAAAGATCTTTACAAATTGCTTAAAGTCTTGACCGACTTACTTGGTTAACTTATCCTATTTGAGTGTTAGTACATCAGATACAACATGTATCTATGTATACAACTTGTTAACTAAGCACATGGAGTAAGATATTATTTACCGTATATTGTTGACCAAAATACAATAAATATCTTTTTGATCTTATCCTTCCATCAGCAGAGTTGTTCATTATCAGTAGGAACAATCTATCGCTATCAGCAGAATCATCAGCAGAGTCATCAGCAGAGTTGTTAAGCCTATCAGCAGAGTGAAATACTCTATCAGCAGAATCAACATCATTAGCAGAAACCGTTTTGCACTAGCAGCAAAATTACACTTAGAGTATTTCTTGGATTAGAACCCGATATTAAACATCTTGAATATTTAATTCCCAACACATTAGCTAACTCTACATCGTAACCAATACCTAGGGCTATCGGGGAGATTTCAAGCAAAGGCATAAACGTGGTGGATACAAAACTCCTATCGGCACCAGTATCGAACAATATAGAAGCATAACGGTTATTGATAACGAACGTACCGGTAACAACATTTGGGTCCTCCTTGATCTCCTTCCCAATAACATACACCCTTCCTTGAGCTGCTCCCACATCTCCTTGTTGATTCCCAGTACTTGGTTTCCTCGATTTCCTCCTGCTCCTCGGTTACCATGATTATGCCCATTTCCTCTCGTGCCTCGGTTTCCTTGATTTCCTCCATTCCCTGTGTGTCCTCCATTCTCTTGGTTCCCTTGGTTCCACGGCTCTCGACACTCGTTCCTGTAATGTCCTTTCTTCCCACATCCATAACAGGTGACACTAGCCTTCCAATCCGTCCCCGGGGTCATCTGAACCATCTCAAGGGGTCTGGAATTATAGTATTTAGCAATGTGTCCAACCCAGTATATTATCCGCGGTGATGTCGTTTACAACGCCTGCATAGTGGCTTATTTCCACTGTAACCCTTCTTTTCACCTTCTCCAATAGCATATACCTTGGCGACCTCCTGTCGTTTTTTCGGGTGGTCATCACCCTTAGTGTGATCGTCTCGTTTCCTCTTATCATTTCTCCCCTTTTCTGCATTTTCAAGTACTAGTGAATCCATTAGGCGTTGAGCCATCGTGATGGCCTCATGGATATTAGTCAGGTTTGCAGCAATCACGTCATTCCTAGTAGCCAGTGGCAACCCATCAGTGTATCGCTCAATCTTGAGCGCCTCAGTACGAACCATCTCTGGGCATAGTAACGAAAACTCTTGAAAACGACGATTGTAAGCTGTCATGTAGGTACCTTTCACTTTATGGTTGCAAGACTCAATCTCCAGTTTCTTAACTTCATTTCATGGACAGTAGGTATTAATCAACAAGGCCTTGAACTGTTATCACTTCCAACAGATTTGAGGTAGTTGTTCCACCAGGTCAACGCTTCGTCCTTCAAAGTGAAAGTGACATACTTCACCTTGGCATCTTCCTCACAGTTACTAACAGTAAATACGGACTCTGTTTTCTCCATCCACCTCATTAACACAACAATGCCTTCGGTTCCGCCAAACTCAATTGGTCCACAACTCTGAAATTCCTTGTACGTACAACCACGGTTTCTGATAGGTGGTGGAGTTCCAGCAGAGATATTTGAGTGATTCGACTCAGCTAGGATTTCAGCAACACGCTGAGCCACAAGTTGATCAATTAGAGCTTGGTTCAAAGGAGGGGTGTTAGGTGGAGTGTGACCATTGACACCCTGATCATTGACATTCTGATCTTCATTAGTTTGGTTGTTGGTATTCTGGTTGTTAACATTTCGAACTGGATGCCGACCACGACGACCGGTGTTGACGACAGCAGGCCGTGTTCGGGTGGTCCTGGCTGGGTTTCGTCTCGGAGCCATTGATCTGAATCACAACACAAGAGAGTCATAAGATTCCAAACACATACTATGTCACGCAAGAAAGTGATTATCATAGGGTCGAATACCAACACAAATACCAATCACGATAACAGGAATACTATTCCATTCACATCACAAACTATTTATGCTCAAAACAAGAATCCAAAAGTTCACATCCATTATAACATCAACATCGATACAGAGTTCCCGAAGTACAACATAGTGAAATGAAAAATGATCGTTCATAGACGATACCGATAAACAAGGATAACAAAGATAGCTGATAAAACTAACATCTCTAACTGAGGACTCCTCAGTTTAGGGATGCTACAATAGTCACAAATCTAGGTACATCTAGCCACGATCTCGACGGATCTCCCTCAAGGTAGTCTCCAGGTCTGTCATCTGTCTCCATATAGATGAGATCTCAATCCGATCTGCCTCGCGGTCTCTCCTGAGCTGATTAATCTCAGTCTGCTGCTCGATGACTCTACGCCAAAGGGCCCTAACAGTATCTCGAGCAGTCATGAGACCTCTCTGCAGATCTCTAAACACATCACACCAATCCAGCAAGTCACGTCTCAATGATGTGGTTCTACCAAACAATACTCCCACATCTCGCTCAACCTCTCCAAATCTCGCTGCTGATACACCCACTAATCGATCAGCTAACTAACTGATCCTCTCCTGGTGGGTGGCGATCTGCTCCCAGATCTGACCAATCTCCCCATGAGCTGCTGCCTCTGAGGCAATCTCTGATGGGGTGTCTGGGGCTGGTGGACTCTCTGGCTCAGGTGAGTGAGGAGGTGAGGCTAGCTCAAACAACTGCTCTGGTGAATCAGGCTCAGGAAAGTGCCAGGGAGAGCCAGCTCCAGGTGAGTGCACTAAGGGTGCAGGACTCTGATCTGGTGGGATGACCACATCTGGGATAACCTCCTCCTCCTCCTGAGGTTCCTCCTCAGGATCAACATCCTCATCCTCATCCTCATCCTCATCCTCTGAGCATGAGTCACTGAAACGACGTCTCTATGGGGCTGGTGAATCATGAGATGATGGAGTAGGTGATCGAGGTCTTCGGTGGGATAATGATGAAAGTGGTGATGACAGAAGAGAGTGAGCTGAGAATTGTATAGGTGGTAATGGTGGTCGCACCGACAAGCAAGCAATACTACAGTAGGCAAGTCGGGAGTCTGAGCTCTGGCTAAAACCTGATGTAAAGTGAGTTGTCGCGAAGAACTAGGGCGATCAGCTGATGACGAAGATGGCTGAGAAGTGAGTGGAGTTTGTGACATAGGGGTGACTGATGATCATGAAGCAAGAGCTGAGTTCCGGACAATCACATAAGGATCGTCCTGAGCTGGAGTCATCAGAGACCGTGATGGGCGGGATGCAGCAGCAAGGATCTCCTCAGAGACATCAAGTGCTAAAGAAGGCATAGTCTGTGACAACGGTATAGGGTAGGTATAAGTGTACAAAATAACTAATTACATAATGCAAAATTACAACAGGACTTCCCCAAACATCCAAATATCATCAACTATATCCGAACCAAATAATCAATGAATACCGCATTACTCTAAACATGTTCAAGAAAAATACCGCATAAGTCATAAAGTATTACTGACCGGATCTACACACACTCCTTGTGTTAGATGTGATACTAAGAATTATACGTAGTCTAGCACGCGGAAATTACTAGCTAGCACTTAGAAGACCTTATGTGTTTTTTAAGATTAGAATGAAACAAAGAACACAGAATAAATAACCTTCAACGATTCAATATTATTAGGATAATAATACGAGTGATCTCCTATCACTAGGGTTTACAACCTTGAATCTTTCGTACTTCTAAGAATTGTATCGTATGTCTATGTATTGTATTGTATTGTATATCAAAACCTTAACCTAGGCAATCCTTTTATAGACTAAGGATTCCTTTACAAGATAACTATCAATCTATTCTTATATGATATACACAATATATTTTCCATATTTATCTATTTTACATAAATCATAAACCGTCTTAACTTCTTCTCTCAGCAGTCTTAACTTCTCATGTCTTCAACACTCTTCAGCTGTCTTAACTTCAATCTTCAACAGTCCTAACTGTTACCTCCAACAGTCTTAACTGCTTAAGCTTAATTTCCTAACAATCCTCCCCTAAACTTATGATTTCTTCCCAAATCACTAAGTTTCTTCAAATTAAGCTTCTTCTTCTTAATGCTGAAAATTCTTTCAAATACCCATCAAGCCAATCTCTTAGATCTAGCTTTTACTTCTTGTGCAAGGTTGAATATCTTTGCCACTAGCATATCAGCCATCTCAGACTCTTCATTAGCTTCTAGTTTAGCAAATACCAGCATTGTCAAAACACCTGGTCTGAGTGGATAATTCTTTTCAACCAGCATATATATCTCTATTCCTTCCTTTGTAGATACTCTGTGTACTCCACATGTACCAAATAACTTCCAAGAGATGTCCTTGACTTGAGCTTGAAATCTCCATATCGATTCTCCACCATCTGGTTCATATATTCTCTTCAATTGAACCCATAGTTCTTTATCTTTGTCTTCAATAGGATCAATATCTCTGAACTTTTCTTTAACTAAGCTCCAAAGTTGATTTAGATCTTCTCTGTCAAAGCCTTTAAGTAAATCTTCAAACAACTTATATCTTTCAGAAATATCTCCAAGTCTAATAATTTTCCATCCCTTCATTCTACCATCAGTAAACACTTCCCAGTCAATAATTGGATGTTTTACCTGCAAAGGTTTAATTTAAGAAGACTCTGGAATAATCACCATCATGCTTCTGATCTTCTCATTAGTTAATCCTTCTTCATCAGACTTTTGTTCTTAACAACTTCTGATTCCATAGATTCTGCTTCCCTCTTCTTACCTGTTTTGACACTTCTTCTTGGAGAATTCAAAATAGCATAAGTTTCACAGAATTCTTTTTCAATTATAGCATAAGACTTTCCCTTGAAATCTTTCATTGAGTAATTTGCTGAGTTCTTCAAATAATGCTTCATATCCTCAACAAGTTCCTTCTTTGTTGGTAACTTTGTCTTGTACCCTGACTTCTGTCTTTCTCTTATTCTATGAATTAGATCATCCCACATTGCAACTCCATTCTTCTTGAGTATAAATTCCTTAAGCTCCTCTGTCTTGTCATCTTCATTCAATTCTTTATCCTTAAGAACCATTGAAGCTTGTGCTCTTACAATCACATCAGAATCCAGAAAATATTGTAACTGTTCATTGAATTCTTCTTGATTTACTTCATTTGATCTTTTTCTTTCCATGAATTCAGCTATATTTCTTATATCATCAGCAGCCATCTTCCTTGCAAATTCTTCATCATGAGCAATCTGAGCTTGTTTAGCTTCCTCATCAGCCCAATCATCTTCTTCCTATTTCCTTGCAACTTCTGCATCATGCTCTATCTGTTCTTGAGTTTTTGGTTTCAACCTTTTAAGCCTTTCAAGTTCTTGAACAGCAACCACTTCTTCAGATGTCATAGGTTTCTTTCCTTTATCTGCTCTTCTCCTTTCATATTCTTGTTCAGCAGAAGTTTCTTCAGTTGGAACTGCTTGTTGTTCTTTCTCAGCAGTTTGAACTGTTACTTGCTCTGTCTCTTGCTCTGTCTCAGCAGTTTGAACTGCTTCTTCATTTGGAACTGCTTGATGTGTTTCAGCTGTTTCTTCATGAACATTACCAGAACCTGAACCAATATCAAAACCTTCTTCTTGTTCAGAACCTTCTTCATACCTCCCCTGAGATCCTGATCTATCCTTATCTCCAAATTTCCTCTCTTTACCAAATTTCCTCCCCTGTTTGGAAGAATTTTCATCATCCCCGTTTGAACCATCTGAATTATCATCATCAGAATCATCATCCAATACCACTCTTGCCCTTTTCTTCTTCAACTGTTCTTCAAGCTTCTTTACTCTTTTTGTTAGCTTTGTATAGACTTTGGCAAAAGTCTCCTTGTGAGCTTTGAATTCCTCCTTGGTTTGCTTTAGCTCCTTCTCCAAAGTGTCAACCTTGGCTACTAACTTGGTACATAAAGCCGTCAATTCATTTTGTGAAGAACTACCCTCATCACTTCTAGCTGTATTACCTGCTATGAGAGGTGAATCTTTGGGCAAGGATTCAGTCACAACCCTAGTTAGACTAGGTTTAGACCTTCTCCTATAAGTGATAGGTAGTTGTTGGGTTGTTTCAAATACTTGAGTGGATGTGTGATGGGAATCAGTTGGAACTGCTGAACCTTCACCCAACTCAATTTGAATCATTTGAGGAAACAATGGAACAGGTTCCCCTTCAAAAATTCTATTAGCCATAGTCATATTTTGAAAAACCTTTGATTGTAGACTAGGCGTAGCAAAGATTTCAGTTGGTTTTGTAAGCAGGTTTTTCTTTTTATTCAAAATTGTTTGAACAAACCTGGGATACATTAAAAACTTTGTTTTACTATCAACATTTGATGCCATACCCTCAAAAATATATTTTGAAAAGTTAAAAACCCTATTTGTAGACAAGCAAATGAGAGCAATAGCAATATTGCTACTGAATTATTCCCAAGCAGTCTTTTTATTACTTAAACAGCATAGAAGAGTATGTATAAAAAATCTTCATTGGGGTGAAAAACATGCTTTTTGAAAAGTCAATTTATGTTCAGATGTATTATACCCCATTTTTTCAAGTTCTTCCCAAATTTCAGTATTTAGCATAGTGTGGATACCATCTGAGTCATTTAATTTAAGATGTCTCCTAATTATAGACTCGGTAACAACAAATTTAATGCCATCTACTTTAGTATGAATTTCTAAGTTTCCATCATCACTTGTCAAGATAGATGAATTCTGCCAGAACTATGTGATGTGCGAAACATAAAGAGTAGGAGAAACAGTAAGAGCATACCTTATGTGAGAGCGGTTGAGAAAATCCACAATCTCATAAAATTTTGGCCCATCTCCTTGCTCTGTTTTCTCTAAAAACGCAACCTGGTTGTGACGCTTAGCAAAATCCAATCTTGCCATTCTTAGTAGAAAATATTAGTTAACAGCCATGAATAGTAATAAGTTTGAGTGAAAAGATAGAAGATGAAAGTAATATTGAGAGTTTATGGAGAGAGTTGTAGGGTTTCAAGTTGACCGACTTAAAGAATATGGTAACTATTTATTTTAGTATAAGAATATAATAAAATAAAAGTTAAAATATCTATATGAGGATCCCTCGAAATCCGTAATACATCCAGTAAAAATCGCAACAAACCGCCAACGGCTAGTTTTTACCCCAAAATTAATTACCGACACGTCAGTCATAACGGCTAGTTGAACCGTACCAATATTTTGTACTAACCGTCCCAACTGTTGAAAAAAATTTATTGAGCCGTACCAACTTTTTTGAAATAGAATTTTAAAATAACATGGCTCAAACATAGTTTTTAGTAAACTATCAGCTATCAACGGATTTGATATGTCTTTACCAATAGCCGTTTGCTTTGGACTAGCCAACTCTTCACATTTAGATATGGTGAGCTGATAACCATACAATTTTTGGTAAATTGTCAACCATCAACGGATTTGATTAGTCTTTACCAGAAACCGTTTGCTCTGGACTAGTTGGTTCTTATGTGGATAAGACATGGTGAACCAATTACCATTTGTTGTATGCAAGGATCACATACTAATCTCCAGAACACCATTTAGTCCAAAACATCAAGCATTCATAATCCCTTGGTGTTTTCTCTCCAATCCTGCAATTGTTAGTCCAAAAACAAAGAAACAAAATACAAGCATATGACTAACAATGCACATAACAAGAAAAATTAGTTTCCTTGTGGAACCCAAGCCAAAACAGACTTAGGCTTTCCTCTAGCATCAACATAATTCATTCTTTTTAAAATAGTCTTAGCACCATTGGGTTGAATTGGTCTCCATACCCACCATGCTGAAGCATTCACTCCATTACCCATGTTTCCCTTAGCAGTGTTTTTATTCACACCAGTACCAATTACCCTGCTAGCAGTTGGAACTGCTGGCTTGGCAGTTGTTACCTTAGGTTTCCAAACTTGGTTTTTCACCACTGCTTTCTCATAAAAAGTTCTTTTACCAGTTTTGTATGATGGTTTAAAAACAGTTATTGGATTTTGAACTGGTGGCCTTGGGTGAATTGGTCTCATAGGTCTGACAGTCTGAACTGCTGGTCTAGCAGTTTGAACTGCTCTAGGTTCAGACCTCAAAAGGACTGATCTGGGTATCATCTTGTCATTCCTAGGAGGAGTTTTAGGTCTCTCTAGACACATGCTCTTGTTTAAATACCCTCTAACATACTTATCACAAAAAGCTGCAAGATGATCAAAGCTACCACAAGAGTAACAAGCTTTCCTATAGCAAACAAAATCCTTTCCTAATTGGTGGGATTTGAGGTCATTCCAATTCCTCTGGTTACCTCTTGGCTTGTTTGTGGTTCTATACATCTCTGCATACCTAACTATTGGTCTAAAAGGTTTGGCATTTGATCTAGGCCTAACAGTCTCAGGTTTAACCATCTTTGGAACTTTTGGTTCTTCCACTTTATCACTAACAGGCTTAACCATAGCCTGATCATCCTCATCATCAGAAGTCCATTCCTCAATTGTTGGAGCATCTGAGTCCTTAGGTGAGGACCTATCAGAAGACATCTTGTCCTCAGATAGTGACTTATCACTTGCACTTACAAACACAGGTTTATCAACTACATCCTTCTTAGGTTGAGGAACATAGTTAAGTTCAGGAAATTGAAATTCAGGGAGTCCAGTGTGTTCTAAGTCTATACCTTTGGGTGATGGTATTCCTCTATAAGGAGGTGGAACTGACTTATATCCTAGGCCTGACTTAGCTTTATTTTGAATCTGACTCTCAATTATCTTTTGAACACCTTTTGATGTGTATTCTAGTGTGTCTACACTCATCTGTATGTTCTCCTTAGCTTTCTTAACCTGTTCTAGCTCATGTTTTAAAACAGTAATTTCATTCTCTCTAAACATTAAGTCTCTCTTAACAATAATCATATCATCAGAAAACTTAGACTCATTATTTTGATAATGAACAATTTTCTCTTCTAACACAGCTAAAGCTCTCTTATGATTTGCTAAGCTAAAAGCAGTTTCTTTTAATTCTTTCCACTGACTCTCATATCTTGTTTTAAGTGTTTCTAGTTCTTTTAAAGCTTCACAAGATTTAGAACATTTTGAAACTTGTACCTCAAAATCCGAAAATGCCATGAGAGCAACCTCTGTAGATGCTTCTGCTTCCTCCTCTGCAATATAGCTCCAGTCAAATCCTAAGCCATTAATAGCAACCATGGCTTTTGAGCTTGAATCAGTAACCTCCACAACTCTTGACTTGTTTCCATATGCTTTACTCTTTCCATCTTGTTGACTTGGCAATCTTCACTCCCTTGAGTAATGACCTTTCTTGTGGCAGTTGTAGCACTCAATCTTGGACTTGTCATACCCTGCAACATCATTGATGTTTATGACAATCTTCTTGCCAGTCTTCTTCAAGAATCTCCTATCTCTCAAACTGAGAAGAGAGAGCTGCCACTTAATATCCATCTCTTCAATATCATCTTCATCAATCTCTTGAAGATCTGAATGAGTCAACATACTTCCATTGTGCTGAGTAGTCAAGAAAGCACAATAAGTATCATCATTCAAAAGTCCACTAGTACTGCTTGAGGTGCTAGCAGTACCAAGATTTGTACTAGCAGTTCCAACTGCTCCACCAACTTGCACTTCTTCATCTGGACTTGAGGAACTAGGAGTTGATACAAAGGCCAAATTCCCTGAGCTTGAGCTTGAACTTGATCCAGCAGACTTCTTAATCTCATGTTCAACTATCTTGAAGTTGCTATACAGATCCATTAAGCTCATGGAATCTATATCAGGCTTGTTTTTCCATACTACCACATGCATAGCCCATTCAGAAGGTAGACTTCTCAGAAATTTAGAGTTGAGATCTTCCTGAGGCATCTCAATCCCTAAAACAGCCAATTGACTCACCAACTTTTGAAGCCTATTGAACATATGATCCAACGACTCATTGCTTGTTGCAGTAAAGTTTTCAAACTGATGCTTGAGAAGGGTCTTCTAGGTTTTCTTTGTGGCTTCATTCCCACCATATTTTGCAACAATAGCTTCAAAAAGAGATTTAGCACACTTGAACTTACTAAAATTCATCAACTGATCATTGGGAATAGTCATCAGAAGCAAACTTCTAGCCTTAACATCATTCTTGTACCTTGCCTTCTCTTCATTAGTGGTTGGCTTTGTCTGCAAATTAGTCACAGATTTACCTTCAACAACAGTTGTTGTTTCTACTGGGGTAAAAGAGTTTCCATCTTCAATGATCTCCCATAGTGCATAGTCTTGCACTTGGAAAAACTGCTCAATACGAAGTCTCCACATGTCGAACTCATTAGGTTTAAGCATAAGAAGCTTAGCAGCAATGTTGGTTGTGGATTGTGTTGTTTCCATGTCCATCTTTGTTCTTCTCGAATCTTCTAAATCTATGTATCAGCAACCTGGCTCTGATACCACTTGACCGGATATACACACACTCCTTGTGTTAGATGTGATACTAAGAATTATACGTAGTCTAGCACGCGGAATTTACTAGCTAGCACTTAGAAGACCTTATGTGTTTTGTAAGATTAGAATGAAACAAAGAACACAGAATAAATAACCTTCAACGATTCAATATTATTAGGATAATAATACGAGTGATCTCCTATCACTAGGGTTTACAACCTTGAATCTTTCGTACTTCTAAGAATTGTATCGTATGTCTATGTATTGTATTGTATTGTATATCAAAACCTTAACCTAGGCAATCCTTTTATAGACTAAGGATTCCTTTACAAGATAACTATCAATCTATTCTTATACGATATACACAATATATTTTCCATATTTATCTACTTTGCATAAATCATAAACCGTCTTAACTTCTTCTCTCAGCAGTCTTAACTGCTCATGTCTTCAACACTCTTCAGCACTCTTAACTTCAATCTTCAACAGTCCGAACTGTTACCTCCAACAGTCTTAACTGCTTAAGCTTAATTTCCTAACAATTACTCTACGGGATTCATACACAACACAAGCATAGGAAAACGGTTATAGTCTAGGTTCTTGATAAGTACCCAGTTCTCTATAACCTTGACCTCTGATACCAATCTGTAATACCTCCAAAATTTGGTTCAGCAGAAGACAAAAACAAGCATTGGGATGCTACGGGATTGGTACACAACACAAGCATAGGAAAACGGGATAACATTATCCGTTTACATAAAATCATTTCAAAATCCAAACTTCAAGTTTACATTTATTCAAAAGTATTGAAAATAAGGCCCAAAAGAAACAAAAGATAGGTCCCCAAAAGTGCTATCACAGTTTTAATTGATCATTTAGCCATGCCACTTGCCAAGTCTCCAAACAGCGATCATCAAAAATAATCATCATTAATTACCTGAGAAAACATGCTAAAAGGGTCAGCTAACGCTGGTGAGTTCATAGGTTTAGGCAATAAGTAGCAGCGGACCAAAATAAGTAATTTGCTACACTGGAATAAGATAGACATAGATTACAATTTCCACATATATCAACAATCACAAACAATCCAGTAACAGTATGATAGGTCACAATAGCCCTCTCTCATATAGTCAGTCACAGTAGGGCCCTAGGTATATCTGACATTAGCCAGGCATCACGTTGTAGCAAAGCATAATCAGGTTACATTTCTACCCTGGTCTAAGACAAATATCTATCGCATATCTAACCTTAGCCAGTCAACAAGTTATAGCAAATCAAAAGTAGCAGTAGGTATGTCAAAATGGTTTTGCATGTTTTCTTACCCCAAGTTTAAGCAAAGCAGTATAAGTGTAAAAATGGGGCTATGAAACTCACCTCAATCAAGCAAATCACAATACACAAGTCAACAGTGGTAAAGCACAACAGCAGCTAACACATCATGGCACTACGGACTCGGCACGACCTAATAATATAAAACTTATCTTAACGTATATCCAAAAGCGTATCAATTTCCAAAAGTTAACTACTCCCAAGTATATTCCACTTTCATTTCCAAAATATCCTTGTTAAATCCATTTGCTAGTGTTTGGTATCATCGTGGGTGTAGTGGTGACATAACATCGACTCAAGTGTACACACACCAAAACAAATGACCAAAACGAAAATGACTCTCAATACAATTCTCCACTAACAATTACGCCAAGTTGTTGCAATATCCCAAACAAACTCTACTACTAAAATGCATAACAACAAAACAAAGTCAAGTGGTAAAACCTTAACACTTAATAAAGTATTCGGACGAATTGTCGGGTACTTATCGAATTCGTCAACTCGATAAGCTCAATAATTCCTTTGTCTTACTTATTAACTCAGAGTCATATCACGATAAAAGGTAAGTCATAAGGATAAGCTTCTCATTAATAAAGTCCTTCGACACACTTGTCGGGCTCTTATTGGGCTCGTCAGTCCAATAAGTCCGATAACTGTGTCGGTAGGTTATATTAATGTTAAACCGATCCGTAACTTCAAATATAATCCAAACAATGTTCACAATTCCAATATTAGTATACAAAGGTAATGTGCCTCGATATGTTCTCATAATTTCGCGTTTTTCCGTTATTTCATAACTTATATTTTCAAAAATGTAAAACCCTAAAATCTAAAACACTTGAAATTCCTAATTTGCCCCTATAATCTCGAATCTATAAGAACATTATGAAATTAAAATGCCTAAGTTATTAAAACCTTAAATCACAAATAAGATTATTAAAACTTTAAGCTATGACATAATTAAGAAAATACCTAACTTTAACATAATAGCTACTAAAAGCCATTTCACACGTTTTCCCTATGTATTTCCTTGGGCCGAATGTAATTTGTCACACAAGCACACAAGCTTTTGGGACTAAACACTTGATGATACCATGTAAGCCTTAGCCCATTTATCCCTCTCTAATTGTCGGTTCCCCACTATTTTTTTTATACCGATCTTTTTTTTTTTACAAACCCTAAAAGCTGCAAACAACAAGGCTCGGCTGCTACACTTGGTTTCTCTCCTGTTCGATCCTAAACACAGCAGCAAAGGAGGTTTCTTGTGGCCTTCTAGTAGGTGGTTCTGTCGTGGTGTTTCAGCAATTCGAGGTGGTGATTTGATCGAGGGTTTTTAAAGCTTATCAAAGGGATTTCTTGCTAGGGTCTCGGCTGGAAGTTTGGTTGGTATTCGATCTTGTGTTCTTCCTCTTATTCACGCATCAAGGGTAACTAGTATATCTATTGTTCATACGACTTTGATCCTTGTTTGTTTGGTCATTTTGTTCAACACATAAAATCATAACTAATCTACACATAAAATCATGAAATCTCACATGAAATAATGAATTTGCAATTAGAGTTTTGATGGAAATTCGTGGGTAATTGATGTGGGATTTTAGAACATGTTAATATGAAGTTAAAATACGGATCTTATGAATTATGAGAGTTGTGGTGGTGTTTGGATGCGTAATTATGTGTTAAATGGTCTATAATAAACCCTAGTTTGCTGATAGAAAATTAATGTCGAATTGAAAGGGGTCTATCTTGATGATATCAACGTGTTTTTGAGTAATATTTGGGTCTAAAATTAAGTTTGGGAAAAGAGCTTTCTGAAAAAATAAGCCTTGTAATTTTTAGAGGTCGGGAAGTTACACTTTTCGATTTTACAAGATCAAGTGTCAAACTGGATTCGTATGTCTGGGAAAATCGTCCGTGTTTTTGATTTTTAATTTGTAAACCATGTCGAATTAGAAAGTGCACTTTTACAGGATTAATATTTCATATGTCTAGTAATTACTGGAATTTTTTAGATTTTTATGAAATATTTTGATGGGTTAAAGAAATACAAACTTTTCGGGTGTCAAATCTGATCATGAATCTGGACGAGTTGGATTAAGGGATTTTTAAACTATAGTTATACAAGCTAATAAATTCTGGAAAAATTAGTGTGAGTTCTCAAGACATTTAAGTACGTGTGTGAATTTTTGTGGATTTTATTTCTGAGTTTTTATATGATTTATAAATTCGTCTAAACATAACAAATTCGTATATAAAAACTGTTAAGGGTTTAAAAAGGTTAAAAAGGTGTTATGTGTATATTTCTTAAAACAAAAGGGTTTAAATTGTCATTTTTCTAAACTAAAGGGCTTAACTTGTGAAAATATGTAACTTTAGAATATTTACATTTCATACCCTAATCTTACCATAATGACACTATAATCCCTAAACTTGTTGTATTTGCATAATGAACCCTAACACTTATGAAAGCTACGTTATGAACCTTAAACTATTAATATAGTCACATTGCTACCTCAAATTGATTAAGGGATAAACTTGAATATTTATGACTAATGATTCTAGATATGGAGACCTACTAATTATGGAAACTTACTAATTCGGGAAACCTGCCTAAAATAGAAGATTACTTAAAATGGAAGAGTCGACTAAAATAAGTAATCTGATTTAAAATAAGTTATTAATCAGACGATCATAAATTCGTGTAGATTCGTTGAAGATGGAATTTACTTCCGATCTTTTCGTTTCTAGTTGTGTTTTCACTTGCGGTCTAAGGTACAGATATTCTACCCTTTTTCAGTAAGGGTGCTTTCGTTTCTCATGATTTTCTTGATCTTGATTCATTAGGATTCCCTAAGCCATTTCTATGTTCCCTTATACTTTGATTCGTTCTTCATGATCCCTTTGACATTCGTCATTATGACCCTATGACATAAGTATTCGAATCACTTGATGCTTAGAAGGTTCATTTGATTTTGTAACTGGATGTGAAAACCTTTCTTATCATGGAAATGTTTTGAGAAAAACAAATTTTAAAAAGGATGTTTATGAACGATGCGATACCACTTGTATATGAAATTTTACTAAACTTTTATGAAAACTACTTTTAAAGACTACCTTTATGAAAACCGTTTTTAAAGACCATTTTTATGGAAACCATTATTAAAAGATTTCTTTAAATGAACATTTGATAGAAACCTTTGAATTGAACCATGCTATGAACCATTTGATTTCGAACCTTTGATTATGAACCTTTGAGATCCTATGCCTGATATGATTCCCTTATTTGACTCATGACTTTCATTGTATGATTGTCATTCTTATTTATTCATTCTGACATTTATTTAAATGTCTCTGCCATGTTATGCTTATATTTTGTCATGCTTATTTGAGTTACGATCTTGCTTCTCTTGCCATGCTAGATTATATTTGTTGTATGCTATGATAGATCTGTGCCTGAGCTTACCTAGTTTTGGAGGTACCATGACCATGTCTTTGATGGCACCTTAGGCATGACACTCCCGTAGAGGTGTGATAGATCTACGGCGTTCCCCCTTATGTTTATGTATTATATTGTGATCACTATTGGCCATTAATGCGTGTGTGTGCTTAGTCTAGTACTGACATACATACTTATGTTAGGGAGTGTATGGATGCATCCTAGGTTTTATGTTTTATGTGATTATGGTGACCAGGTGGTGTGTGCCTTGCACTCCTTCTCACACTTTTATTTACTTAGAGGTCTCCCCTCTTCGTATACTTGTTATGCTTTAGTATGATTTGACGATTTATGTATGAAGTTCTTATGGCACATCCTTATATGAACCTTTTCATTATTTCATTATTTCTCTCGATTCAATTATTATTCAGTTCTCATGCATTCCTGATTTTTAGTTCTCTTTAAATTCGTATGACTTTCATAATTATACTTTCGTTTTGTATTCTTATTCCTTCGTTGCTTATGCTTATTTACCATCCTGTTATGTTATAAATATCTGTTCACTAGGCTTTTTAAGCTCATCCGCATTTCTTTCCATGCGGCAGGTTTTAGATGGAAGCTGGGTTATGAGTGGAGAGCACTTGGGACTTAGAGGACATTTACTTTCATAGCTATCCTGGATTAGAGATGACTAGAAGTAATTACGATTGTAGACTTAGAATTTATTATTGTTCCCTTTGTAACCTTGTATTTCAGATTTTCCTTTGTAACCTTTGAAATTCATTTTGTATTATTTAGTCATATGCTTGTGTTTGCTTTGATATGTCACCATAACGTAATACTTCTACCCTTATCGGGTTGGGGTGTTACAATTATGGTATCAGAGAGACAGGTTGCGACTTGTAATACATTTACCCTTGACCTGTGAAGTTTGGACCATTAAGTTTCCACTGTAGTCGCTCATAAGATAACCTTTGAGAATTTGATTTAGGATTCCCCATAGGAACATAAGTTATAACCGGTGAGGAATGGGTAGACTAGGACATCTATGTAAGTAGCAGTACTTCCGCATCACTCTGATTCGTGCCTCTGCCTTTAGATATGCCTTGTAAGAACATTTTTCCCAGAAGCTAGAAAGTTTTGCAACCTAAGTTTAGTAACCAAGTAAGTTTGGAATTCCTCAAAAACTACATGGATACCTTGCACCATTTAAGTTTCACCTCCTGATTTTGATCCCCAATTCCGATCTATTTGATAGACAATTTGATACCTTTCCGACCATCCCGAAGGTCATTCAACCATAATGTGTTTGACACATTCTGTGAATTCATTTCCTATGCTGGATATAAATGTATCATCTGATACTACTCAGTCCTGCAAAATCCATTACTACCCTATGAGAACTCTGGTAATTATTAACCATGGATATAGGAAGTTTTATTCCCTCCCTTTGAATGATGAATCTTGCCTGACAACCAGTTCCTTTGGAAGGATATGATGTAAATACTATCTCAATACGGAATTGTTAACTGAGCATGATGATGCTGATAACTAATATTCCATACATCTCACTTTTGACGATTATACGATGTTCGTATTACCAATGATACACACCCTACCTACCCCTTATGCTAAAATGCTAAACAAAATTTCAAAACCTTGAACTGTTCGTTTATCTATCTCAACACAATGATGAACCGTGTACTTGACCTTGATATATGAACTACCCGTCTGGTTTAACGACCGTATTCATTCTACGGATCAGTTACTTTTGATATAGTCGACTTTGAGTCTTTTAGTTATGGATTGGATGGCTCTTCGTAAAGCTACCATAGACTACCGTATCTGAAATGTAACCTTTAACAATCTGCTTCACCCTACTTTTGTCATAATGACTCTCAACCGCTTAAATTGTTAAGATTAATGTTGCTATGAAAGCACATATTCCGATCTCATTTGATTGTCAAATTTCTCCTGACATCTATTAGTATCCACCCTTAGAAAGCTCTGACATTGGAAGTAGTTTTGTTGGGAATTATCACAAGGTACGAAGAAGACTTAGTGAATAACAGACTTAAGTTAAGTCTAATAGCTATGATATTAAGTCTGGTTGTTAGTTAAGTCTGGTTTTGTATAAGGTAAGTCTAGTTGTAATATTAAGTCTTGTTGACTTAATAGTTAAGTCGGTTCAGTAAAGTTAGGAAAGTTTGTTAGTATTAAGTTAGGAAAAGATATTTATGAGTTAGGTATCTTTATAGAAGATACGTAATATCTTTTCACACGGTTTTGTAATTAGGGTTTCCTTCAAGTATAAAAGGAACCCTAGGGATCATTATTATGTACGTACGAATTGTGTGAGATAGTAAAATATACGAAATTAGTGATAACTCTGTGTTCTTCATTGTTCTTGTTAATTTTCCGCGTTAACACTAACAGTTGTGTAAGAGTTTCTCACTTGGATTGATTTGGATTTATTCAAGTCATCCACTAAGTAATCAAAGGCTACTTAGAGATCCATATAAAACGTGGACCTACAAGTGGTATCAGAGCCTTTAGAGAGACTCTGAATTCGAAGAATACAACACCATAAACAAATTCTCAATCAATTCACCCTACACAATGTCTGGCCTTGAGCAGCCTATCAACACTGAAACTTTTTCAAACCATAACAGTGAGGATGAGAGATCAAACCATGAAGAAGAAAACCCTGAAACCAGCACCCCTAAATCATAACCAACCATCCCTATAACCACCACCATATCCAACATTAAGCTTCCAATACCGAAGAGAGAAGAATATGATATATGGGCCATGGAGATGGAACATTACTTGGAGTACATTGGCAGTGAAGTTTGGAAGGTTATTCAGAAGGGAAATTCAAAGAAAAGGGTTTCAGTTGGTACAGATGGGCAGATTAGAATATTACCACCATTGACTGCTGAGGAGATACGGGCTATGGAAGAGGAAAAGAAGGCCAGAACCTTGTTGCTTATGGCTATTCCAAAGGAGCATCTAAAAAGGTTTCATGGTATGATAGATGCCAAGGAGATTTGGGAGGCCATTAAGAAACGTTTTGGAGGGAATGCAAACTCTAAAAAGATGCAGAAGGTTGTTCTTAAACAGAAATTTGAAACATTCAGTGTGTCAAAGGCTGAAGGATTGGAAAAGGGTTATGACAGATTTCAACATCTTCTGTCACAACTAGAGGCACATGGTGCTGCTATATCTGATGAGGATGCTAATCACAAGTTTCTTAGGTCTCTACCTCAAGAATGGACAAATGTGTCAATGACTAAGAGGATGAAAGATGAAGTTCACTCAATGACCCCAGATGACCTGTACAACAATCTTAGGATTTTTGAACGGGATATCAATGAAACCACTCAGGCATCTCCTAGTTCTTCAAATGTTGCTTTTGTGTCTCAAAGCAAAGGCAGCACTCACAAGACTAAGTCTGGCAGTGTTAAGTCTGGTGTTTATGAAGCTTCTACAAGGGAAAGAACTGCTCCTACAGGCTTTGCAGATGAGGTGATTCACTCATTCTTCGCCAATCAACAAGAAGATGAGGGCTTTATCAGTGAAGATTTGGAGCAGATAAATGATGCTGAGGTAGAAGAGATGGACATCAAATGGCACATTGCCATGATTGCTCTGAGGGTAAAAAGGTTCCAAAAGCAGTATGGGAGGTCTATTAAGTTCAATAACAAGTCTCCAGTTGGGTACACTAGAAGGACAGTTGAATGCTACAATTGTCATAAGCATGGACACTTTGCTAGAGACTGCACGGAGAAATCTGCTGATGGGTATAGGAAGAAAGATGAACAGGATGACAAGCTGGAAAGGAACCAGATGAGTATGGTGACATTGGAAGCTGGAGCTATTAACTGAAATGAGCACACAAAGGAGAATGAAGAGTCCAGTCATGCACTCATGGCCATTGGTTCTAGTAATGAGGTACCATTATGTTACAAATTATGTACTGATTCCTATAATTATGTTAAGGCTTTGTGTGATGAGCAGTTGACACTGATAGGTGACCAAGAAGCACAAATTTTAGCTTATAAAAATGCTCTAGAAACATTAGAAGCACAAAAAGGCACCCTTCAGAAACAACATGCTGATTTAAATGAAAAACTATTCTTTCAGGCTAATAAAATATATGCACAAGATGAAAAAATTAAAAGATATAGACAACTTGGCCTAAGAATACAAAAAGAGAGGGATGATTTGAGAAAACGTGTTGATCAGTGGAATAACTCTAATAACAATCTGTTTAAATGTTGGGATTCTCAAGTGAGGTCAAATAAGAAACATGGCTTAGGGTATGAGGAGGATGAGAAAAAGGCTATATTTAAGCATAGAGAGGATGACTATGAAGGTAAACCTTTATATAATCGGTTTGTTAAGGCTGATGATTTCAAGGGAGTTCCACATCCATTGAGTGGAGACTATACTCCTCTTGAAAAAGAGGAGTTAGATGACTCTCTATTTGCTCTGAGGGTAAAAAAGAAAAACCTAATTAAAATACTAATCAAATTAACAGATAATAACAATTCACTCCCCGGCAACGGCGCCAAAAACTTGATGCGCGTGTGCGTATGCTCTAATTTATACCCACGGTATGTCGTTGTGGTTTTAGCAGTATTCAAGTTTTAAATTTATATTTAGCCGAATTATCAATAACATACACACTTTAACGAGCAGTGTACCCGGTCAGTATGAATATAATGGTAAGTAGAGTGTCGATCACTAAGAGTGGAACGTATTATCTAGTTATCCTAATCAGTATTTTAATATCTTAAGTTAGCTATACAACCTAATCTAACGCAAGGGGGTTTCAGCCTGAGAGACTGGCACGGTTTGGTTGTGATTAAATAATAAACTAAACTAATGAGCACGAATCAGCGAGTAGCACACACGTACACAGATAAATACTTGAGACAATAAGAAGACCTGTCCTGATAGTTAAGTAGCTTGTCACTTGTTTTATTGCTAGTTTTATATGAAGTGTATAGTTCGATGCAACGCACCGAGATTAAGTCATTTCTCGTTGGTTCTAATCTTATCGGCGAGTAAACCCTTAATGATTACTTATGACTATCCTATTTATCTTTCTTCCTACTTTTCTACAGACGATAGAATGCATAGGCGATCTAATAAATAGGCGAGGAAGGGGCATAGCGACCCAAGCAATGCTCAGCTAGACACAGAGGTTATCAATGCACTAATAAAAGTCACCAAAGACATCAACATATAAACTTTAATTAATGGGAAAGCAATTTTAAGGGGAGTTGAAGTGAATGATAACATAACACAAGCCCATCAATCCTGACCAATTAAAGTGTACTAATACAATAAAACAAAACTACTTAATGAATTAAATACATGCAGGACCTTCTTACAGCTCTTGTATCTTCGTTCAAGGTGTGTCTTGTGCTGCTACTTCGACTGAATTCGGCCTAGGGTTTCTGTTCTTCGGTCTTCTTCAGTATTAGGCTCTCGAAATTCGTCTGGTCTTGGGGTATTTATAGTTTCTGTCTGAGGGTAAGATGCGGCGCATTGAATAAGTAGATGCGGCGCATTGACTTAACTTCGCGTGGGGTCCAAGATTAATATATTCAGGAATATTCGTACACCGCCAGAAGATGCGGCGTAACTCCATTCTTAGATGCGGCGCATGTCCTTGCTGTCTTGGATCGTATCTTGTGAAATCTTGATAGTGATGCGCCGTATGTAATAAGTAAGATGCGGCGTATCTGGAGCAGAATGTCTTGATCTTGTACATTTCAGTAGACTCTTATCTTCTTGCTTGTTTTGCTCCATAATTAGTCCAAAATCGCCAAGTTTCACATAATACTTGTTTTTACCTGAGAATTACAAAAGTAAACGATTAAGTATAAATTCTCATACATAATATAATAAAACAAGTCAAATAAATAGGATAAATGACGGTAATAAAATGTACTTATTTGAGTTCATCAAATATCCCCCCACTTGAACTTTACTTGTCCCCAAGTAAACCTTAGAATTAATCTTATGAAAATGTATCCTAAAAGATATTAGGATTTATTTTTATATTTAAGCATGTATTCGTTTTATCATAATCACACAACCAAACACTTAACGAATTAGAAGTAAAATAAAATATTTTGATAAAAGCAAATCTAATCGTTTAACTGTCCAGTCGTGACGAATATTCTATCATAAGCTTGGCAAGTATACACATCTCCCTCACTAAAGCCAAGGAATAACAAGTCTAAAGCGGTAAAAAGGGTTTGTAGTTTAAGGGTTAATCATTCTTCTTAATCTCTATCGATCTCAAATTCCAGAAAAGGCGACAAAATCACAAATACATGATCGAATCCACGAACACGATACTTGCAATTGCTCAAATCCTTAACTCGAATAGGCTAAAGATAGGACCAAGTAATCCTCACCAATAATATTATATCAAAAAGGGCGACAAAATCATAAATACATAGCCGAATCCACGACTACGATACTTAAGATTGCTCAAATCCCTAATCTCAATAAATCAAAGGTTTGGATAAAGAATAATATAGGGTATGGATAATATTTGGGATACAAATTGGTGTTAAATGAAAAATAAACAAAACAGATAAATTAAAATCCTAAGTGTGGTTAATCACTATCCCAACCATCCCATGAATAAGACTCATATCATAGAATAACTCACGCTTTAACACTTGAAACACACGCTTTAGGTAGACATGAATTATACTCAACAAGATCTCAATCAAAGAATAACCTTAGTTGGCGTTCCCATAACGTTCAACTCCCATTCAATCCATAGATATAATATACAACAACTAGTGGTGATATCGACCATTTAATACAAAACTTTACATAAGTTGGTAAAAACAATCTTCCAACTTTTCCTTTTCTTTTTCTTTTCTTATTTTTTCGATTTTTTTTTTTTTTTTTTTTTTTTGAAACATAAACATAGATGTGTAAAATTTCACAACTTTTCTATCACTTTCTTTCCGGATAATTTTTCCATACTTTTCATACTTTCAGAAATAACGGTAATAGTGAAAGTAGTAAACACACGAAAAATAAACTCAAAGATATACAATATTTACTTTCACTCAAATTGCATTGTGCAATTTCCCGACCTAACCAAAGATAATGAATTACGCACGCGAACACAGGTAATATAAGGAAACACACTTTGCCTAAAGCAATTAACCAACCACGGATTTTAATCTACAGGGTAGGCTAAGGTGTAAGGGTGTAACGAAACATTATAACAAAGGTGTAAGAAACGAAAGGAATGGCTCTGAGTGTTTTCCTAGGGGTATCTTACTCTAAAAATGAGAGTAACAAAAGGTTTATACGGAGGTTAACTAACCAGTGTAGTTAGCTAATAACACATAACATATAAAGGCTATTTGGGTGTAATCCTAGAATTTTACCAATTTAGACAAGTCATTCCAATTATAAAAATAATACTTATTATGGTGGTCTCGAATAGTATACAAGCCAAGTTCTAAAGTCTACAAGTCACCGGCACACTCATAGATTTGTGAATTTTTTAAAAGTCACAATTTTTGAAAATAACGTCATGTGTGCAGCTATGTAATTTAGATTTTAAACAAAAACATGCTAAAAATTTTAAATTTTGATATATTAAGCACATTTTAAGCATATTTTGAAAAGTTTAGGACAAGTAAGTGTTCTAATTCTCCAATCCCCCCACTTAAGTTAAACAACGTCCTCGTTGTTTGTATCAAAGATTAAAAACTAGAAAATAAAAGAATTAGAACAGAAAAACTCCCCTGAGTTTGCTCGGTATGATCCTCCATTATTTGTATAAGAGCAAAAATCATCTTTCTTGTGGATGAGAACGTTTAAGCTTCATATTTGATGTATCCACAGGAAATGCAGGAATCTATAATACCACCAAGACATTAAACACACCTAAGTTAAGAAGGTTCAAACTTGCATAATACATTAGTAGTTAGCAAAAATAAAACATAAAAATTAAAATGAAAATCATCAGGTCAGTCGATGCGCCGTATCTTATGGAAGAAGATACGCCGTATCGAGCCTGGAATAAATACGAATCAGAATAGAAGATGCGTCACATCCTTAACCAGGGATGCGCCGCATTAAAATAAACTGACAAAAAGTTTTAAAGTCAAAAATAAAAAATGCAGAAAATAAAGTAAGATATGACCAGTGCAGGAGATGCGTCGCATCTTGGGATTGAGATGCGCCGTATCTTCTGCGGGCCTAACTGACTCGACACAGAACAGAATAGTAAAAATTTTCTCCGGGTTGTCTCCCGGTCAGCACTTGTCTTTATTCCAGAGTCTTCAAGTTAGACTCACGTTCAGCTCCTTATTCCAATACTTCAGGTTCAAACTCCACCACCTCGTTCTCAGTATCCTCAATTTTATTATCAAAGTATTTCTTGACTCATTTCCCGTTTACCTTGAATATATAACCATTTTTATCGCATATTTCAATAGATCCATATGGATACACTTTCATGACAACGAACGGACCCGTCCATCTTGATTTAAGTTTACCAGGATACATCTTTAATCTGGAATTAAATAGCAGCACTTTCTCTCCAATAGTAAACGTTTTATCCCCATGTAACCTCGAGTCATGCCATCTTTTAGTTCTTTCTTTGTAGATCTTTGTATTTTTGTAGGCCTCATCTCTTAGTTCATAGAGTTCATTAAGTTCCATGAAACGGTTCTTCGTTGCAGCTTCCATATCCATGTTACAATTCGTCAAAGCCCAATATGCACTTTGTTCTATTTCGACCGGTAGGTGGCATGCTTTTCCGTATACAAGACGAAATGGAGTGCATCCCGTTGGTGTCTTATACGCTGTACGAAATGCCCATAAAGCATCATTTAACTTATCAGACCACCCTTTCGGATTATATCCAGTCGTTTTTTCAAGAATTCGCTTTATAGCCCTATTGGTTACTTCAGTTTGCCCATTGGATTGAGGATGGTATGCAGTGGAAACCCTATGATACACTCCATATTTTTGCAAGGCTCTTCCTAGATGGTGATTACAAAAGTGTGTTCCCCTATCACTAATCAATGCTTTAGGAATTCCAAACCTAGAGAACAAACTTTGCAAAAATTTAAGTACTACCTTGATGTCGTTTGTTGGTAATGCTTGCGCTTCGACCCATTTTGATACGTAATCAACAGCAACCAAAATATATTTATTACCTTTAGATTCAGGAAATGGTCCCATGAAGTCCAATCCCCATATGTCAAAAACTTCACATACATGGATATAATTTTGCGGCATTTCGTTTCTTGATGTTATATTTCCGGATCGTTGACACGCATCACATCCTTTTATATAATCTTTTGCATCAACCAACATAGTGGGCCAATAAAATCCTGCATCAAGGATTTTTCTTCTTGTAATAACAGCACTATGATGTCCCCCCGTCGGCCCTGAATGGCAATGCGCTAATATTGCTGGGACATCATCTCCGTCTACGCATCTTCGTATAATATTGTCAGGACATAATTTAAAGGCATAAGGTTCATCCCAAATATACTCACTAGCGCGATTTAGAAACCTTCTTTTCTCGTCGGATGTTAGCCCTTTTTGGAATTTCATTTGCAACAATAAAGTTTATATAGTCGGCATACCATGGTCCATTATTATTGCTCTTAATTCTTACCATCATAAGGTGTTCATCAGGAAAGTCATCAGCGATTTCCCTTTCATCAAGCACCTCCACGTCAGGGTTTTCAAGTCTAGATAAGTGGTCAGCAGCTAGATTCTCGGCACCCTTTTTATCCTTAATTTCAATATCGAATCCTTGGAGCAATAAAACCCACCTAATAAGCCTTGGCTTGGCATCCTGTTTATTGAACAAATACTTTAAAGCAGAATGGTCAGTGTAAACCACAGTTTTTGACAATATAAGATATGATCTAAATTTATCGAATGCAAAAACTACTACTAAAAGTTCTTTTTCCGTGGTGGTGTAATGTTCTTGGGCATTATTCAATGTTTTGCTAGCATAATAAATTGGCTTAAATTTCTTATCTATCTTTTGGCCAAGTACAGCTCCAACAGCATAGTCACTAGCATCACACATTAGTTCAAAAGGCAGATTCCAATCCGGCGAAATTATAATAGGTGCGGAAGTTAGTTTTTCTTTAAGTATATTAAATGCCTTTTTGCAATCTTCAGAAAAATCAAACTTCGCATCTTTTAGCAATAATTGGGTCATAAGCCTAGATATCATTGAAAAATCAATTATGAACCTACGATAAAATCCAGCATGCCCTAAAAAACTTCTAACACCTTTTACATTAGTGGGATAAGGTAGTTTGGCAATTACATCAATTTTAGCTTTGTCGACTTCTATACCTTTCCCAGAAATCTTATGTCCTAACACAATTCCTTCTCTAACCATAAAATGACATTTTTCCCAATTAAGAACAAGGTTAGTTTCTTCACACCTAGCAAGCATTTTATCAAGTTTAAAGAGACAATCACTAAATGAGTTACCGAACACCGAGAAGTCGTCCATGAAGACTTCCATAAAGTCTTCTACCATATCATGGAAGATAGCCGTCATACAACGTTGGAAAGTAGCAGGGGCGTTGCATAGTCCGAACGGCATTCTCCTATAGGCGAAGGTTCCATAAGGGTAGGTGAAAGTTGTCTTCTCTTGATCCTCGGGGGCAATGGGTATTTGGAAGAAACCTGAAAAACCATCTAAAAAACAATAATAATCATGTCCTGACAGTCTTTCTAACATTTGATCAATAAATGGAAGAGGGAAGTGATCTTTTCGCGTAGCATCATTGAGTTTGTGGTAGTCAATGCAAACTCTCCATCCAGTAACAGTTCTTGAAGGGATTAGCTCATTGTTGTCATTGAGTACAACCGTCATTCCTCCCTTTTTTGGTACAACGTGAATAGGACTGACCCACGAGCTGTCGGAAATTGGGTAGATAAGTCCGGAGTCAAGTAATTTTACAATTTCATTTTTCACAACGTCTTGGACTTTTGGATTCAAACGCCTTTGTGGTTGGATGGTTGGTTTGAATTCATCTTCCATGAGGATTTTATGTGTACAGAATGACGGGCTAATTCCCTTAATATCAGACATACTCCACGCTAATGCTCCTCTTCGTTTATATAATACCTGCAAAAGGGATTCTTTTTCTTTTGGCGTTAAGTCAGATGCAATAATAACGGGCGAATTAGTGTTCCCATTCAAATAGGCATATTCCAAAGTAGAAGGGAGATCCTTAAGCACAGGTTTAACATTATCAATTTCATTAGCACTAGCGGAATAAACTTGTTCTTTAATTATTTTGTTGCTATCGTCAGATAAATGCGCCGCATCGAAATTTCCGATGCGCCGTATGGCGTTACAAACAGCGGAATCATCAGCGAAATAATTTTCAATAGTATTTTCATCAACTTGATCTTCTATAGCAATTGTGTTTTCTAAATTTTTCAGCAGAAAAGAATCAAGCAAATTACTTTTTAACAATTTCTGAGTAAATTGATTAATCGTGTCATCAGAAACATCGATATTATAGCATTCATCGTCATCAGAATTATTATTACTCATAGATTGTTCCATATTAAATTCAACCTCATCTTTTCCTATGGTAAGAGTTATCTATTTATTAAAAACATCAATCATGGCCCTAGCAGTGGCTAAAAATGGTCGTCCTAATATTATAGGAGTTCTAGAATTTTCGGGCATATCGAGGATAACAAAGTCAATAGGTAATTCAAATTTATCAACTTTTATTAATATATTTTCAGCTATTCCTAACGGGTATTGTATGGACCTATCAGCTAGCTCTAAGCACATCCTAGTAGGTTTTGGCTCACCAAGGCCTAATTTTTCATACATAGAAGAGGGCATAATACTTATACTAGCTCCTAGGTCGGCTAAAGCATTACTAATATGCAAATTTTTAATTTGACAATGAATAGTGAAACTCCCTGGATCTTTTTCCTTAGATGGAAGTTTGTTGAGCAATGCTGTTGAGCTTCTTTCCCCCATTGTTACAGTGCAAGCCTCTTCAAGTTTGGACTTGTTTGTAAGTAAGCTCTTCAGATATTTAGCGTATTTTGGCATTTGCACTAGGGCTTCCATAAATGGTATGCTTAGCTGCAGCTGCTTGAGATTTTCCAAGAACTTCTTTTGATAGGCATCTTCTTTCTCCTTCCTCACCCTATGTAGGAAAGGTAGTGTTGATCGTTTAGGTTCAACAGAAGATTCTTCTCTAATTACAGGTTCTGGATTAGTCTCTTTTGGTTGCTCTTGCTCAGGTGATAGAGATTCAGGGGAAATCTTGTCTGTACTGTCATCCTCGGGTGTCTCTCCGATTTGAAAGGTTGACTTTCCGCCTCTAGTTGTAATCCCTTTCAAATCTTGCTTTACCAAAAGAATCTTGTTAAGCACCGTTGACAATTGGTGCACTTCAATTGCCAATCCATTAATCATGTTGTTTTGTTCCTTTAGTAACAGCTCATGACTGCCTTTGAATTCATTAATAAAGTTTCTTGCTTCATGATGTTCTTTTTCATTTGCTTGAGCGATTTGTAGTGCAAACTCTTCCATGGTAAGGTTTCTTAGGGGTCTTCCGAACCAGTTGGGGAAAATATCGAACATTGTTCCTGAAAATTAAAGACAGGTAGATTTCAAAGTAAAAATTTCCTAGTATAAGGGTCAGAGTATTTTTCGTTCGGAGATAAGAAAAATAAAAGTTGCTGATATTTGCAGATGATGCGCCGTATCCAAAAAGTTAGATACGCCGTATCTTATAATCGTTAAAATTAAATTAGACTTTTACTCAGAAAATAGATACGCCGCTTAGAAATTTAGAATGCGCCGTATCAGTTTTAATTATCAAAAATCGATATACTTATTAAAATTAAATGCGTCGTATTAACAAAAGTTAATGCGCCGTATTTTCGTTACGTTTCAAAATACAAGATTTTTGATTCAGAAGATATGCCGTATCGACAGAGATCGATGCGTCGTATCTGTTTAATAATTAGAAAACTGTTTTTAATTAAAATAATAGATACGCCGTATCTACTAAAGCAGATGCGTCGTATGGCGTTATCGCTTAGAAAAAATTTCTTATTAAAAACAGATACGCCGTATCTTGGGGAAAGATGCGTCGTATCGAATTAATTAAACGCGTTGTATTTTATCAAAATTAAACGCAATACGCCGTATCTAAGAAAATAGATGCGCCGTATCGTTTAAATTAGCTCAGTACAACGATAGCAGTATGCAAGAAAATACAGAAAATAAAAACAAAAATAAAAACAATAAAAAAAATAAAAATAAAAAAAAAAAAAAAAAAAAAAAAACACACAAAAACAGAAAATATGCAAAATAATACAATGAATGCAATTTAACCTAATATACAACACGGTTAGCGGTTAGAATTAAAAAAGAAAAACCTAATTAAAATACTAATCAAATTAACAGATAATAACAATTCACTCCCCGGCAACGGCGCCAAAAACTTGATGCGCGTGTGCGTATGCTCTAATTTATACCCACGGTATGTCGTTGTGGTTTTAGCAGTATTCAAGTTTTAAATTTATATTTAGCCAACTTATCAATAACACACACACTTTAACGAGCAGTGTACCCGGTCAATATGAATATAATGGTAAGTAGAGTGTCGATCACTAAGAGTGGAACGTATTATCTAGTTATCCTAATCAGTATTTTAATATCTTAAGTTAGCTATACAACCTAATCTAACGCAAGGGGGTTCAGCCTGAGAGACTGGCACGGTTTGGTTGTGATTAAATAATAAACTAAATTAATGAGCACGAATCAGCGAGTAGCACACACGTACACAGATAAATACTTGAGACAATAAGAAGACCTGTCCTGATAGTTAAGTAGCTTGTCACTTGTTTTATTGCTAGTTTTATATGAAGTGTATAGTTCGATGCAACGCACCGAGATTAAGTCCTTTCTCGTTGGTTCTAATCTTATCGGCGAGTAAACCCTTAATGATTACTTATGACTATCCTATTTATCTTTCTTCCTACTTTTCTACAGACGATAGAATGCATAGGCGATCTAATAAATAGGCGAGGAAGGGGCATAGCGACCCAAGCAATGCTCAGCTAGACACAGAGGTTATCAATGCACTAATAAAAGTCACCAAAGACATCAACATATAAACTTTAATTAATGGGAAAGCAATTTTAAGGGGAGTTGAAGTGAATGATAACATAACACAAGCCCATCAATCCTGACCAATTAAAGTGTACTAATACAATAAAACAAAACTACTTAATGAATTAAATACATGCAGGACCTTCTTACAGCTCTTGTATCTTCGTTCAAGGTGTGTCTTGTGCTGCTACTTCGACTGAATTCGGCCTAGGGTTTCTGTCCTTCGGTCTTCTTCGGTATTAGGCTCTCGAAATTCGTCTGGTCTTGGGGTATTTATAGTTTCTGTCTGAGGGTAAGATGCGGCGCATTGAATAAGTAGATGCGGCGCATTGACTTAACTTCGCGTGGGGTCCAAGATTAATATATTCAGGAATATTCGTACACCGCCAGAAGATGCGGCGTAACTCCATTCTTAGATGCGGCGCATGTCCATGCTGTCTTGGATCGTAGCTTGTGAAATCTTGATAGTGATGCGCCGTATATAATAAGTAAGATGCGGCGTATCTGGAGCAGAATGTTGTACATTTCAGTAGACTCTTAACTTCTTGCTTGTTTTGCTCCATAATTAGTCCAAAATCGCCAAGTTTCACATAATACTTGTTTTTACCTGAGAATTACAAAAGTAAACGATTAAGTATAAATTCTTATACATAATATAATAAAACAAGTCAAATAAATAGGATAAATGACGGTAATAAAATGTACTTATTTGAGTTCATCACCAGTATTATGACGCCTGATCAACGTGATAATACTTACATCATATAACGTGCACTGATTGTGGTCATAGGATATTTTGAGGAGTACCTTAGAAGCCTTAGAATTTCTGATATCTGATTAAGATTATCTGCGTTTAGTGAGACTTTAGGTTCATTCTACCTATACGCTTAATCGGCCTTCATCGATATGCGACTTGATACGTTTTGATAATCGACATGCGGTTGTTGACCTCTGTGCTTCTGATAAAAATCTTAGGTTCTGTTATAGAGCTTTCTGCCGTCTGATGTATTCAACCAATCTGTTTTCTGTACGTTCTCATCTGATTTGTCTAATCAAATTCTATGGTCGGCATATCTGTCAAATCCTACGTATTTCCTGTATCTCTCCCGAGAGAATACGATTATCATCTATTACGTTTGGTATATTATTCTTTTGATCTGGATTCAGTATGGTATGTCCTTTCTGAAGAAACCGAAGCTATTTTGATCAACAAGATAGAGTCATGAGAAACAAGTCATTCACATTTCCGTTCACGATCCGTTGGTATTCCGTTTCGTTTCACTTCAATTTTCGAGGACGAAAATTTTTTTCTAGATGGGAAGAGTTGTAAAACCCTAAAATCTAAAACATTTGAAATTCCTAATTTGCCCCTATAATCTTGAATCTATAAGAACATTATGAAATCAAAATGCCTAAGTTATTAAAACCTTAAATCACTAATAAGATTATTTAAACTTTAAGCTATGACATAATTAAGAAAATACCTAACTTTAACATACAAGCTACTAAAAGACATTTCACACGTTTTCCCTATGTGTTTCCTTGGGCCGAATGTAATTTTTCACACAAGCTTTTGGGCCTAAACACTTGAAGATACCATGTAAGCCTTAGCCCATTTATCCCTCTCTAATTGTCGGTTCCCCACTATTTTTTTTATACCGATCTTTTATTTTACAAACCCTAAAAGCTGCAAACAACAAGGCTCGGCTGCTACACTTGGTTTCTCTCCTGTTCGATCCTAAACACAGCAGCAAAGGAGGTTTCTTGTGGCCTTCTAGTAGGTGGTTCTGTCGTGGTGTTTCAGCAATTCGAGGTGGTGATTTGATCGAGCGTTTTTTAAGCTTATCGAAGGGATTTCTTGCTAGGGTTTCTCGGCTGGAAGTTTGGTTGGTATTCGATCTTGTGTTCTTCCTCTTATTCACGCATCAAGCGTAACTAGTATATATATTGTTCATACGACTTTGATCCTTGTTTGTTTGGTCGTTTCGTTCAACACATAAAATCATAACTAATCTACACATAAAATCATGAAATCTCACATGATATAATGAATTTGCAATTAGAGTTTTGTTGGAAATTCGTGGGTAATTGATGTGGGATTTTAGAACATGTTAATATGAAGTTAAAATACGGATCGTATGAATTATGAGTGTTGTGGGGTGTTTGGATGCATAATTATGTGTTAAATGGTCTATAATAAACCCTAGTTTGCTGATAGAAAATTAATGTCGAATTGAAAGGGGTCTATCTTGATGATATCAACGTGTTTTTGAGTAATATTTGGGTCTAAAATTAAGTTTGGGAAAATAGATTTATGGAAAAATAAGCCTTGTAATTTTTAGAGGTCGGGAAGGTACACTTTTCGATTTTACAAGATCAAGTGTCAAACTGGATTCGTATGTCTGGAAAAGTCGTCCATGTTTTTTATTTTTAATTTGCAAACCATGTCGAATTAGAAGGTTCCCTTTTACAGGATTAGTATATCATATGTTTAGTAATTACTGAAATTTTTTTAGATTTTTATGAATTATTTTGATGGGTTAAAGAAATACAAACTTTTCGGGTGTCAAATCTGATCATGAATCTGGATGAGTTAGATTAAGGGATTTTTAAACTATAGTTATACTATATAATAAATTCTGGAAAAATTAGTGTGAGTTCTCAAGACATTTAAGTACGTGTGTGAATTTTTGTGGATTTTATTTCTTAGTTCTTTTATGATTCATAAATTCGTCTAAACATAACAAATTCGTATATAAAAACTGTTAAGGGTTTAAAAAGGTTAAAAAGGTGTTATGTGTATATTTCTTAAACTAAAGGGTTTAAATTGTCATTTTTCTAAACTAAAGGGCTTAACTTGTGAAAATATGTAACTTTAGAATATTTACATTTCATACCCTAATCTTACCATAATGACACTATAATCCCTAAACTTGTTGTATTTGCATAATGAACCCTAACACTTATGAAAGCTACATTATGAACCTTAAACTATTAATATAGTCACATTGCTACCTCAAAATTGATTAAGGGATAAATTTGAATATTTATGACTAATGTTTCTAGATATGGAAACCTTCTAATTATGGAAACTTACTAATTCGGGAAACCTGCCTAAAATAGAAGATTACTTAAAATGGAAGAGTCGACTAAAATAAGTAATCTGATTTAAAATAAGTTATTAATCAGACGATCATAAATTCGTGTAGATTCATTGAAGATGGAGTTTACTTCCGATCTTTTTGTTTCTAGTTGTGTTTTCACTTGCGGTCTAAGGTACAGATATTCTACCATTTTTCAGTAAGGGTGCTTTCGTTTCTCATGATTTTCTTGATCTTTATTCATTAGGATTCCCTAAGCCATTGCTATGTTCCCTTATACTTTGATTCGTTCTTCATGATCCCTTTGACATTTTTCATTATGACCCTATGACATAAGTATTCGAATCACTTGATGCTTAGAAGGTTCATTTGATTTTGTAACTGGATGTGAAAAACAAATTTTAAAAGGGATGTTTATGAACGATGCGATACTACTTGTATTGATGAAGCGAAAAGTGTACCGCTTTTAAGGGGTCATTTAAGCCCTAAATCGTATTTATTTGATCAAATATCGCCCTAAATCGTTCCTTTTGTCATTTTAGGTACTTTTGAGGAGAAATCTGGAAAAGGAGGCATTTTGGACGTTTTTGGAGTATAAAAGTGAAGAAAACGGCAAAGTCTCAAAAATCGGCTAAAAGTTACCTTTGACGGCGTCACAATTTACCCTGGACGGCGTCATGCCTTGGCAAGAAAAGTTGGACGTGAAATTTACTCATGATAAGCCAGTGAAAATAGCATGTGAATTCTGACGGCGTCACGCTTTAACCTGATCAAGGGCATCACGGCTTAAATCAAAGAGGGACGGCGTCACGTTCAAGGTTCGACGGCGTCAAGCCTTGATAAGCCAGAATGGATTTTTGAAGAGCTAAAGAGGGACGGCGTCAAGAAGGTCATCCGGGAACCCTAGAAGCGGCGAGGTGACGGCGTCACACTCCATAACGTGACGCCGTCAGATCCAAAAATCTATATATAGTTTTCTAATTTTTTGTCATTAGGGTGGAACTTAGTGTGTGGAATTTTGGGAGAAAACCCTAAGACGATTTTAGCTTCTTTTTCAAGGCTTTTTGCCTTGAGATCTTCCATGTTACATTGAAGATAAGTTATCAATTAATCATTCAATATGTCTATGTGTTGTTTGATTCTATCTTATTCTTGTCTTTTGTTTAACATGTTAGGCTAGATTTATCTTGTGTTTGCTTAGATCTAATGAAACCTAGCTATTGATTATTGGTTATTAGTGTGTTATTAGTTGTATTGGATGATTGTTTATCTATGTTAGGCTTAAGAAAACTGGCTAACTTCCTATTCGGTAACTTGCTTGAACGTCTTAAGAAACATGAACCAAATGCGTACTAAAGGTTTTTATGGTTGTATTTAATGCACAAGCGAATTCTAGTGATCCCATGTTAGGAGCTTCCTAGCCGGCTCGACATAGGAGTGAAGTAGGAGCTTGTAGAGTTGGGGAAGTACGTACGCCACCCCACGAATGGTATTAAGGAATACACCCGTCATCCACGCGACTAATACACACTAATCAACCGGTAAAAGATAGTTAGGGAGTAAGGAAATCTAAGTAAACACATTTCTCTACATATTAGTTTCCACCAAACTTTTCATTTTTGTTATTTTATTTTATTTGCATTCGTAGTAATTTGGGTTAGTTGACTAGCAACTAATTCCGCCCACTCCTTCAAACCCGATATTTTACTTGCTTTCATATAATTATAAAAACATAAAAAAGAATCTTCCTCAACCCTTAGACCTAATTAGAGTAGCCTTTCATACCTAACGAACACTATTCCCTGTGGAGAACGATCAATCCCCCGTACTTACCACTACACTATACTACATCGGTCAGGTACACTGCCTGGTGGGGTTGTAAGCCTCTTGAGATCCCTCGAGAGGTAAAACCTGTTGTAAGGTTACAAAACCACGCATCAAGTTTTTGGCGCCGTTGCCGGGGAGTAGTTATTGCTTAGGTTGAAATTTTATTTTTATTAGGTCTACTCACAAGATTCCTATCAAGTGAGATATTTTCTTTTTATTTTGTAGCTTTCTCGTAGTCTATCTTTTCTTTGTGATTTTGTTTGTAATTTGCTTCAAATGAACTTTTCACTTAGATTTCTAAGATTGCAAGATATGGTTGAGTGGCTAGAACACCAAGAAGTTCAAAATACCTCATTTAGAGACACTGATGAATCATATGAGCCTTCACCTAGGATAGATTCTTATGAACAACCTCCATGTTTAGGATCTTGTTTTAGTGAGGCTAATAGGAAAAGCGACCTAGTTTGCCAAGGAATTGTGGATAGAGCCGTATCAATAAATCATAAGTTGGATGAAGCACTAGGTTTGTTATTATCACTACCTAAGAAAACAATTGACGAGGATATAGGTGATCTTGACACGTGGAATAATGAGGTAAACACCATAAGCCCACAAAATACTCAACCATCATTTGAGGCACCCACACCACCCGTGACTTACCCGGAAGAAGTAGAAGAGACTTTAGGAATCCCGATGGAGGTAGAACCCTTGGACCAAGCACAACTAGAGGATATAGGTTTGCACACTTTTAGTGATGACCTTACTCATAGTTCTAGGGAATTTCCTAGTGTTGATGAATTGGAACCTCAACCTTTACACAACTTTTCATCCTTAGATTTACATCTAGGAGAAAAAAGAGGAACCGACCCACCCATCAACCAATATTATCCGGGTAGTTTTAGTATGAAGGAAGCCATTCACTCACCCCCCTTCACCTCACGTGGCATATTCACACCCTAAGGGTGTGTATCGCTACTTTCACCCGCACTTAATCCTAAGTGTAGGGAAAACCTCCCCTATTTTTGTTAAATAAGGGTAGAGTCAGGCTCGTGACTCGAACAAAAACAAGCGCTTATTGGGAGGCAACCCAAGCTTTATTTGCTTTATTTGTTTGATTGTTTGTTTATTTAATTTTATTTGTTTCCGTATGCATTTCTTATTCTTTTTGTTTACTGTTCATGTCTCAAATATAAATTGTGAAAATGCTTTATTTTGTTTTTAACTTCGTCTTAACTACATATAAAGGTATTTTGCAAAAGATAAGTGTAAGGGAAATCCAAATTTGTTTTTAAGAACAAGATTGAACATGAACGATAACAATGAGATATAAGCATACATATTAGTATTTGTTTGAGTCAAATGCTTGTATCGAGTCATAATGATGTTTTGCAGGATTTCCAGGAAGTAAGGTAAAGGTTTTTCCAGAAATTTTCCGGAAACTTAAAATGAAAATTTTTGTCAGGTCATTTCTGACGGCGTCAGGGTTTATAACCTGACGGCGTCAGATTTAATTTTCAGAAATTTTTGAAAGTTTTGTTTTTAAAAAGTTTTTATTAAAATCTCCAACTTATAATCTCCAGGAATCTGCAAAATTATCATTCCACAAGCATTATATCCTTATATATAGATTTTATCCCGCCGATGTTATGCAGGTTTTCGTGTTTGTTTTCTCAGGTTTAACAGGTTATTTTGGACAAGGAGATGTTTATGGAATCAAGCTTATGGCGATGCATTAGTCATGGAGCTTCAACATTACCTTGGAGGAAGATCTAACCGTGTAACTTCATTATCCACCGAACGAATCAGGGGAGTATTTGATTTCATTCCTTTACTTTTTTCTTTTACATCTTGTTATTTGAACATTGGGGACAATGTTCATCTTAAGTGTAAGGGGGGGTAAAAGTACGATACTTTAGAGAATACAATTACGCTTGATTTTTGTTTGTTTAATGGTAGATGTGTAATAAAACTGAGAGAAATACCTGTTAAGGCAATTTTAGTGTCAAATTTAAAATTTTTTACAACATATAGGAGTGAAACTTTGGTCTTAATGAGCGTCTCATGGATAGGAGTTATATGACTAGCACAAAACCGTACCACTAAAAAATTTTCCACCCCCAAATATGTGAGGTTCGCCCCTAGAATTGGTAGGAAAAGCATTTATGCTATGATGTGTGTACCGGTAGCACTTAGATTCTAGAACTTGCGTTAGGACCATTCCGAAGCCACAAGTGAGACTACATTCGTGTAGTTAGATTTACTACATGATAAGAGGCATTAGGATTAACCCATTGTTTTACACCTGTGTTTTTGTTATAATTACTTTGGCTACATTGGTCAAGTAATTCTCCCACACCCTTTGCGTTGTACTCATTTTTAGTACACGATACCCCAAGTACACCCCTCAGAGCCTATCTTTTCGTTTCGACCTTTAAGCATTTTACTTAAAGGAAGAATTTGTTACACCCCACTTAAATGTACACCCAAATCGCCTTAGCCTACCTTGTATGCACTCATTTTTAGTGCATTATTGTTACAACATTTGTTTAAACCCAAGTTAATTATCTAGTTGATTACATGGTTGCTAAGTCGAGTCATATCCTTGTACATATTGTTTTGGGACGATTGGGACTCATGGGTAAAGTACTAGTGTAATGGAGTAATGGGGAAGAACATCATTTATTACCCCCATATGTGCTAAATGTTTTAAAAGTACTCCAAGTTTTTCAATTATCTTAATTCGAGTCATTAGATTAGTATTTGTAAAGTTATGTAAAAGTTCAAGTGTAAGGGGGATGCAATGCCCCTATGATTTATTATTTTGGATGGTAGGGCAAAAGTGTATGCAAAAAAAAAAAAAAAAAAAAAAAAAAAAAAAAAAAAAAAAAAAAAAAAAATCGAAAAATCAAGAAAAACACAAAAAAAAAATGAGAAAAAGAAAAATAGAAAAAAACATACGGACTACCATCCCGTTTCATTTTATGTTTGTTTTATGTTTTTGTTTTTGTTTTTGTTATTTCATTTCTAGCTTAAGTTGTGTTTTCACTTGCGGTCTAAGGTACAGATATTCTACCCTTTTTCAGTAAGGGTGCTTTCGTTTCTCATGATTTTCTTGATCTTGATTCATTAGGATTCCCTAAGCCATTGCTATGTTCCCTTATACTTTGATTCGTTCTTCATGATCCCTTTGACATTTTTCATTATGACCCTATGACATAAGTATTCGAATCACTTGATGCTTAGAAGGTTCATTTGATTTTGTAACTGGATGTGAAAAACAAATTTTAAAAGGGATGTTTATGAACGATGCGATACTACTTGTATTGATGAAGCGAAAAGTGTACCGCTTTTAAGGGGTCATTTAAGCCCTAAATCGTATTTATTTGATCAAATATCGCCCTAAATCGTTCCTTTTGTCATTTTAGGTACTTTTGAGGAGAAATCTGGAAAAGGAGGCATTTTGGACGTTTTTGGAGCATAAAAGTGAAGAAAACGGCAAAGTCTCAAAAATCGGCTAAAAGTTACCTTTGACGGCGTCACAATTTACCCTGGACGGCGTCATGCCTTGGAAAGAAAAGTTGGACGTGAAATTTACTCATGATAAGCCAGTGAAAATAGCATGTGAATTCTGACGGCGTCACGCTTTAACCTGATCAAGGGCATCACGGCTTAAATCAAAGAGGGACGGCGTCACGTTCAAGGTTCGACGGCGTCAAGCCTTGATAAGCCAAAATGGATTTTTGAAGAGCTAAAGAGGGACGGCGTCAAGAAGGTCATCCGGGAACCCTAGAAGCGGCGAGGTGACGGCGTCACACTCCATAACGTGACGCCGTCAGATCCAAAAATCTATATATAGTTTTCTAATTTTTTGTCATTAGGGTGGAACTTAGTGTGTGGAATTTTGGGAGAAAACCCTAAGACGATTTTAGCTTCTTTTTCAAGGCTTTTTGCCTTGAGATCTTCCATGTTACATTGAAGATAAGTTATCAATTAATCATTCAATATGTCTATGTGTTGTTTGATTCTATCTTATTCTTGTCTTTTGTTTAACATGTTAGGCTAGATTTATCTTGTGTTTGCTTAGATCTAATGAAACCTAGCTATTGATTATTGGTTATTAGTGTGTTATTAGTTGTATTGGATGATTGTTTATCTATGTTAGGCTTAAGAAAACTGGCTAACTTCCTATTCGGTAACTTGCTTGAACGTTTTAAGAAACATGAACCAAATGCGTACTAAAGGTTTTTATGGTTGTATTTAATGCACAAGCGAATTCTAGTGATCCCATGTTAGGAGCTTCCTAGCCGGATCGACATAGGAGTGAAGTAGGAGCTTGTAGAGTTGGGGAAGTACGTACGCCACCCCACGAATGGTATTAAGGAATACACCCGTCATCCACGCGACTAATACACACTAATCAACCGATAAAAGATAGTTAGGGAGTAAGGAAATATAAGTAAACACATTTCTCTACATATTAGTTTCCACCAAACTTTTCATTTTTGTTATTTTATTTTATTTGCATTCGTAGTAATTTGGGTTAGTTGACTAGCAACTAATTCCGCCCACTCCTTCAAACCCGAGATTTTACTTGCTTTCATAAAATTATAAAAACATAAAAAAGAATCTTCCTCAACCCTTAGACCTAATTAGAGTAGCCTTTCATACCTAACGAACACTATTCCCTGTGGAGAACGATCAATCCCCCGTACTTACCACTACACTATACTACATCGGTCAGGTACACTGCCTGGTGGGGTTGTAAGCCTCTTGAGATCCCTCGAGAGGTAAAACCTGTTGTAAGGTTACAAAACCACGCATCATGTATATGAAATTTTACTAAACTTTTATGAAAACTACTTTTAAAGACTACCTTTATGAAAACCGTTTTTAAAGACCATTTTTATGGAAAACATTATTAAAAGATTTCTTTAAATGAACATTTGATAGAAACCTTTGAATTGAACCTTGCTATGAACCATTTGATTTCGAACCTTTGATTATGAACCTTTGAGATCCTATGCCTGATATGATTCCCTTATTTGACTCATGACTTTCATTGTATGATTGTCATTCTTATTTATTCATTCTGACATTTATTTAAATGTCTCTGCCATGTTATGCTTATATTTTGCCATGCTTATTTGAGTTACTATCTTGCTTCTCTTGCCATGCTAGATTATATTTGTTGTATGCTATGATAGATCTGTGCCTGAGCTTACCTAGTTGTGGAGGTACCATGACCATGTCTTTGATGGCACCTTAGGCATGACACTCCCGTAGAGGTGTGATAGATCTACGGCGTTCCCCCTTATGTTTATGTATTATATTGTGATCACTATTGGCCATTAATGCGTGTGTGTGCTTAGTCTAGTACTGACATACATACTTATGTTAGGGAGCGTATGGATGCATCCAATTTTTTTTGTTTTATGTGATTATGGTGACCAGGTGGTGTGTGCCTTGCACTCCTTCTCACACTTTTATTTACTTCGAGGTCTACCCTCTTTGTATACTTGTTATGCTTTAGTATGATTTGACGATTTATGTATGGAGTTCTTATGGCACATCCTTATATGAACCTTTTCATTATTTCATTCTTTCTCTCGAGTCAATTATTATTCAGTTCTCATGCATTCCTGATTTTTAGTTCTCTTTAAATTCGTATGACTTTCATAATTATACTTTCGTTTTGTATTCTTATTCCTTCGTTGCTTATGCTTATTTACCGTCGTGTTATGTTATATATATCTGTTCACTGGGCTTTTTAAGCTCAGTCGCATTTCTTTCCATGCGGCAGGTTTTAGATGGAAGCTGGGTTATGAGTGGAGAGCACTTGGGACTTAGAGGACATTTACTTTCATAGCTATCCTGGATTAGAGATGACTAGAAGTAATTACGATTGTAGACTTAGAATTTATTATTGTTCCCTTTGTAACCTTGTATTTCAGATTTTCCTTTGTAACCTTTGAAATTCATTTTGTATTATTTAGTCATATGCTTGTGTTTGCTTTGATATGTCACCATAACGTAATACTTCTACCCTTATCGGGTTGGGGTGTTACAAAAAATATATATGACGTTTATATTATAAATTAAACGGTATAACTTTATTTACTTTCCGTTTACAATTCTTTTTCGTTTCCGTTTCACAATATGGATGAGACTAGACAACGTATCAATTCACATTCCACGATCCTCACGACCATACGTCGGGTCCAATAGTCAACCATTCTATTACATAAGTATATGTCCAAGTATAATCATCACATTTCAAGTCCACATTAACAAGTCAACAATAATTAATCCTCGGCCAAAATCTAGATCCTACGGCTCGAGTCCCAAATGCCACAATCAATATGTATGCCACAAGTCCAAATCGAAACACAAACAACATAAGGCCGAGACTCAAGGTCTCGGCTAGGGTTTCCCAGTGCCAAGAGTTCAACCAAACAACTTCAATAACCATTTTGCCGGTTATCCATTGTGTGTTGCAAGCTCAAACATCCGAAACAACAAGGGTTTACCAAGCCCTCAATAACAATAAATAAATAAACAAACAAAACAAAAAATGACCATAAGCTCGAGTAAGCTTATCCCGGTTCGTACGCGACTCCACGACTCGACAATCATAACCAAAACACAAAAGTGACCACAACCACGATACAAAACCCGATTATTATTAATTTTTAGTTATCAAAAATTGATTTCCCACTCGTTACTAACCCAAACCCACTCGAAAAACAATAAAAATGACTCGTTTGAAACGAGTTTCGACTCACACCGTTTCACACGAGGGTGAGAACGGTGTGTCTCACCTTGTCTTCACCGGATCTACTTGTTCTAGTAACAAAAACCACAAAAGGAGGCGCGTATAGGTGGTGGTGGTGAGGTTGGAGGCGCGACCACAGATTAGTGGTGTACGTGGTGTGGTGGTGTTGGTGGAGTGTTGTTTTGGTGGTGGTGGTCGACGGTGACCGGAGATGGTGGAATGGGTGGTTGCGGCGGCTACAAGAAGAGAGGAGAGAGATATAAGTGTTTAGGGTTTGTGGGAAAATGAGGAGAGAGGGGGATGTGTGAGGGTTTTATCCCTATCAAAGGCCGATTGTGTAATTTCCCAATCCCAAGGGGGCGTGGCAGGTTATTAACCACAAGGACCATTCACGTAATTCTGTTAATCTTTTAGGAAAAGCGTTCTCGGGCTCGTTTATCGTAGCAAAAGTGCTTGTATGACGTTCTTAGTTGCGTCAATGTTTTTACAATTTTATTTCCGTTAAAAATGACTATAAATATGTTCATGTTCGTTTAACGCGTCAAAATCGATATTTCTCGTATTATTAGGTTTAATTCTGCCGACTCACGTAGTGCTCAACTCGATGTATACTGGAAAACTTCACTCATCACACAACAATAATCCCAAATAACATTACCAAAAATCCAAATAAATTCCCAAAACATTCCAAAAACAATTCTAAATAAATAAATGCTTGTTTTAAACGTAATGCGGCATTTAAAAATACTCCCAAAATTACCAGTTGTCACATAATTCTTATCCAACCTAGTTAAGTCTAACTAGATATTTCTAGTACCATTCTAGATAATTCATATAGATATTATCTATGAGGATTCTACGAGTTTCTAGAAACTTCTTCATCATTGGCTCGGGTGTAACACCCCCAAAATCAAGATTTGCGGAAGCATACATATTTGGGTGCTACTAAATCGATAATCACAATAGAAAGATATAGAGAACGGATTAAAAATCCGTTTTAAAATAGTTTACATTTCCAAGTTAAATTGTCATACATCATGTACATTTTAAATAAAAGGAAGCCCATTTAACAAAGCGATCATAAATTCAGAGTTTAACGCATAAGCAAAAACATTTCCAACAAACTTATGACCATTGCTATGCCTTGCCTTCATTAAACACATTCTCAAATACCTGAGAAAAACATGCTAAAAGTCAGCTAACGCTGGTGAGTTCATAGGTTTAAAGTAAATAAGCACATATGGACCATAGCAAATAATTCAGCAAAACACACTATTCCGCTAGGCACACACTAAGCTCATCCAACCGAAACTCGACAAACAATATGCCAAGATGGCATATCAAATAAAGGGTTCCCGCAAGTGTTAATCCCCAGACACTCGGCAAATTCCGATATGGTATACGTTCGTGTTGACTATGCCGAGCCAACCGAACGGGGGAGTCACCCCTAATAGATCTATTTATATCACACGCGTTTCCTAGCAGGAATTGACGGTTGATGATAGTAGACGCAATGGGATTCAGCTAACTTAGGTTTCCGCATACAAGTATATATAAAAACAAAGTTCATTTTGGTCCATGAAAACAGTTTTGCATATTTCTCACCCCAAGGTTTATAAAAACAATACGTATAAAAATGGGGCTATAAACTCACCTTAAAAACAATAGCAATCTACTAATCAACAACAACTCAGTGCAACCGCTCCGACACGCGACCTAGATCAGTATGGTAAGTCTTAGCGAAATATTCATGTTTTAAATATTTTAAATCAATTGAAAATTTTACGTGTGACCAATGCTCGTGTATTTCTTGCTTGCTGTGTGGTAAGGTACATTTCAAAACAGTTTATCGTATAAGACTCTTTGGTGATGGCTAATGGTGAAAGTGTACGGTGAAATACGTGCGACGGAACTTCCGTGCTTTGTGCTTGTCGTCGCAAAATGCGTAAGTAATATATATATTATCGTATATATATATATATATATATATATATATATATATATATATATATATATATATATATATATATATATATATATATATATATATATATATATATATATATAATTAATAATTAAGTATTTAATTAATTAAGATTTATAATTAATTAAATAGGTATTGAATAATTAATATGTTAATGGTGTTAGTGGGGTATTATTATATTATAAATATTATGATTATTTATAATATAATGATAATTATAAAGAAATTTATAAGTATTTAACTTTGAGAAGTTCAATAAGTGTAAATGTAAAAATGTCAAAAATATATTCATAAATCTTATGAGATCTAAAAATATTTATTTAGAAGAATTAATATTTTTAATAATAAAATAATCCGTTTCATCTTTTAGTCGGTTTTCATCTGAAAATATTCTAAGAGTGATGGGTACCCTGGAGCCATGGCTCAAAATTCTCTGCCACATCAGCAAAAATCTCTATGGCACCAGAAATCTCACGGCACCGCATTCTGGGCGGTACACACGGCACCATAAAATGTGGTGCCGTCGTCCACTTTTTTTTTTTTTTTTTTTTTTTTTTTTTTTACATAAAATAAAACATACACAATATTAACTAAAATAAACTTCATTAATTTTTAAAAAAAAACACATTAAAAACACACATTACATTAAAAAATATGCATAAAAATAAAAACCTAGTACATTAACATAGAAATAAAATCCTAGCCGATCGGATACTTTGCCCGGATTCGTGCTTTTTGGGCTTTCACGACCTCCGCGTCGATCGGATCCATCTTGCTTGTATCCATTTGTAGCACTCGCATCTCCTCGGCAATCTTTTGAGATTCATATAAAGTAACTCTCGCGAGTGACTCTCGTTCGAGAACATCCATCTTTGCCTTGCGGTCTAACTCGTATTGTTGTTGCAGCATTTCTTGAAACATTGTCGGGTTTGAACCGAAACTAGCAGTCGAGTTTGATGAACGTTGACTCTTAGCAATTCGGTACGAGCCGTCTGTCCGAGGCAACGGGTCTTGTCCAAAATGCTCCGGTTCCATTTGTGCTTCCTCGTTCGTAACCCGAATACGATTATGTCTTGCAAAAGTCGAGTCGGGATTTTTTCACTTGTACTTGTCTTTCAAAAATTCCCAAGCGCTCATGTGTCTAAAATCATAACCCGTTGTTCTTTTAAACAAAACGTGACAACGGGTCATAAAATCTCTATCATTCTCCCCACTCATAACCGCCGTTTCATCCACTACCGAATTCCACTTCTTGACATCTTTATTCATCGGAGTCCACTTTCCCGTCAACATGTTTTTGGTACGAATAGGGTAGTTGAGCTTTTTGGCTTCCTTGTTGTATGCCTCGAGCACTTTGTACCAAAACGTATCCCTTTGTTGATCCGAACCTGTTTTTGGATCCTCATAAATTTGAATGAAACACTCCGCCAAAAGATACTCCTCATCTTGGCTCCAAAAAGTTCGACGGGTCGGGACCGGTTCTTCTTCTTTGTCTTTGTTGGTTTTCTTGCCCTTCGTCGTTGTCTTTGGCTTCTTTACCTTCATCTTTACCCTCGTTTTCTTCGACGTCGGGGTCGGGACCACCTCTTCTTCTTCTTCTTCTTCTTCTTCTTCTTCTTCTTCTTCTTCTTCTTCTTCTTCTTCTTCGTCTTCGTCTACTAAATGGAATGATGCATGATCCGAATTTGGTTGGGAAGGGGTGGTTTGGTATGTTTGTTGTGGTTGAGTAAATTGATTGTATTGTTGTTGTTGTTGCATTTTCTATTGACTAAATAACATTTGTTCTTCGGGATTCATGTATGGGTTATTTGGAAAGGTAGGAAAGTAAGACGATTGAGGGTATGGATTCGAAGACGAGCCCGGATTGTTGGCTGGATTTGAAGACGATCCCCTCATTTGGTTCGACGGGTCGTTTAACATATTGTTAAACCATGGGTTATTTGGATTCATTTTGAAGTATGAAAAAATTGAGATAAGTTGAGGATTAATATATTGGAAGTGCGTGTGAAGTTTGGATTAATAAGAGGTATTTATAAGATTTTCAGGGGTAAATTTTATTTATTTATTTTATTTATTTATTTATTTTTATTTTTTTGTTAAACGTTGGAATTAAAGTTTCTGCAAGTATGCTTCCAACTACTTGTTGCTTTGCATTTATATACTATGCTTCCAACTACTTTTTGTTTTGTATTAAAGTTTCTGCAACTATGCTTTGCATTTATATACTATGCATTTACTTTTTGCTTCCAACTATGCTTCCAACTACTTTTTACTTTTTGCTTGTGTTCTTCCCCGTTGCTCCCACCTGCAAAAGAAAAAAAAATCAACACAAACACAACAAACACAAAAACAAACACAAACACAACATACAAACACAAAGCCTCCCAACTTCGAATAAGCAGTAGAAAACGAAGGAAAAAAAAAAAAAAAAAAAAAAAAAAAAAAAAAAAAAAAAAAAAAAGAGGAAAAAATCTATGGCGTGGGCTGGTGGCTACGGCGCCAGCCACCATGGCGCGACCGGCGGTACCATGCGCCGTCGGCCATGATTGGCTGGTGGCCATGGCTTGAGCCATCAGCCATAGGTACCGGCTGCTCTAAGTGTCGAAATTTTAGAAAAATCGGGCATGACCCATTCGTTTATTCAAACTTTTCCATTTTTCTCAAGTGTTGCAATTTCCTCAAATAATCCCTTTCGTTAACTATATTTGCAAAACTAGTCCAAAATGTATACTTCTCGTTATAACTATATTTATCTTTACGATTACTTCATAATTATAGTTTTCGATACAAAAGTCAACGTTTAGTCATAATACTTACAAAAGTTAACAAAAAGTCAACATTCATAAAAATTGGCCGAAAATCCTTTTATTTGTCTTATTGGGCTTAAATATCAAAGCGAGTCCAAAATGATTTTAATCGATATATAAGGTTCTATTTCACAAAAATAATTATAGTGAGTCGAAAAATGTTCCAAAACTCATTTTTGTCTCCCGAAATGTTCATTGGGCCGAATAGGCCATAATGGGCCCATTAGTCCTTTTTTAGCCGAAAACTAATTAACCCTTTTTATTTACGTTATATTTTACGTTAAATATTAAATAAGCTAATAAGCACTTTAAATAAGCAATTTGGTCCAAAAAGCCCAAGTAGGCCGAGAGTTTGATGGGCTCGGCCCATTTATGTCGAGATCATGTTTATCCCAAAACAAATAAGTTAAAACCAATAAGCTAGTGCTTATTTCAATAAGGTAACTAAAATAAGCTAATAAGCATAAATTTCACCATTTCACCACTTGAGCCAAAACTTTATGTTTTTCAAAACCCCAATAATTATTTCTTTTAAAACTTGGCCGATCCATATATATATACAAATAAGTGTATATTTTGTCTTAAACTCGCGTAATTAGCACTAATCACATTTGTATCATCAAACTAGTACCACAAGCAACAAAATTTACGACACAAGCAAGAAATATCATAATTTGTATAAGAATTCAAGAAAAGTCGAGCACACATAAACCATACATCAAACCCTGCTTTTTCATTTTAGCAAAACATAAACATTTAGCACTTGGTAACACTTTTAAACATCAAGATAACATGATATGAACAAGATTGAACAAGTTTTAAAAATCCTTACAATGCTTGAAAGAAATGCGAGAGATATAAGGACCTAAGAACACACCAAATTGCACCAAATTTACCCACAATACGTTCCGATTAACCCAAAACACTTGAAACTACACCTTGATTTGTAATAACTTCAAAGAATTTTTGTGGATCTAGGATTTTAGAAGTTGGCCGTGAGTTTTGAGAAGAAAATGGAAGAGAGGAAATGTTGGATGAGAAAAATGAGTGTGTGATTAAGTGTGTGATATGGTTTAAGTAACAAACAAACTGCATTATGTCACATAAAATGACAAAAGCTCCACTAACTTGTTTTGGTGTGGATTTTGGGTGGCAAAAGAGTAAAGAGGGAGGGGGGAACGTATTTTGAACATCGTTAGTGTATCGCGTGTCGGTTTGAGCTTAAATGTTACCGTAAAGTCCCAGTTTGACGTTTTTGGACACGTATGCGAAAAATAAAGTTTTTATCGACGTTTCTATCAGAATAATAATAAAATATTATTATTTGATCAAAAATGCATTTATTTGACAGCTACCATAAATACTGTGCTGTCGGCTCGCGTGTGGGGTTGCTTTTCAGTAAATACGAGAAAGCTCTCAGTAAATTACGAAACTTGTCAGTAACTATCAGAAATAGAATAATTTACGCTTACTGAACAAAAATAAACTTTTTTAGAAGTGACTGTAAGCTACAGTATGCGGGACAGCTCCCAAAAATGCTCAGAAACTTGCAATCGCGCATAGAAATGCTAGGATTAAAAATAATAAATAGGCATTTATTATTAATTTAAAATGTGAAAATTACCATTTGCCACATCGGGCTTTCATTGATAGTCCAATCTTTATTGGACTAAATCAAGTTTACGATCCAACACCCCCCCCCCCCTTTAAACTTTGTTTACCGACTCCAAGCATCATTCGTTGTCATGAGAAATCTTTCTCGCTAAGCGGTTTAGTGAAGATATCTGCAACTCGGTCTTCGGACCTCGTATACATCACTTGAACATCCTTTCTTGCAATTCACTCTATAATAAAGTGATAACGAGTGTTGATATGCTTACTTCGATCATGGTAGACCGGATTTTTCGCTAAGTTAATTGCCGAATTGTTATCCACGTAGATCTCAGTCGCATCTTCTTGCTCCATGTGAAGCTCCTTTTAGCATACTTCTTATTGGTATTAGGGTCTTGATAATCAAAGATTGTCCGGATAAATTCTTGAATCGTGTATAATCCACTTTCCTAACACAATATTTCAACCCTATTTTGCCTTGGGTTACATGAAATACGTATTAAGATAAGACAAAAACACACTCAAATTCTAGGCACAAGAAAGAGAGCAAAAACATTGATACTTTGTTGTATTTGTTTTTTATATGAATATGTATTCATATGAAATACCAAATTGTGTTTATATATATATATATATATATATATATATATATATATATATATATATATATCTATACATTATATATAACAGGAGGCGTATGACATCATTAATGCCACCTCAATGCCACATAATCATTTAAATGCCACATAATCATAAACTATGCCACCAAAGCAAGCCAAGTTTTGCCATTTATTAAAATTTCGGATTTATTTTTCAAAAAAATTGACACTTACAAGATTTGAACCTAGGTCTTGCCATCCATGCACAAGCTTGATAACCACTAGACCAACATCTTTTTTGTTTTATATTTTGCAACACCAATTCTATAAACCTATGCCAATTAATTTTTTTTCTTTCTAATCCAGAGTATGCACAATATAGCCTGATTCATTCACTCAGAACCCTAATAAAAAAAGTAGATATTCATTAAAAAACAGAGCCGCCATCGTCATCATCTTTTTTGAAACTACCTACTACTCTGTACGCTTCTAATATGCAATGCCATAGATATGGAGGTAATTCAATTTCAGTTTGATCATTCATGAGAAAAGAAAACGGTATGTATTATGTTATATTGTTGATTCATCATATTATTTATATCTTTTTTGTAACAGCACTATATCTCCATAAATAACAAAAGGACCTAGCAGGTGGCTAGGAACTGGTAATTACAAACATGGTGGAATGATGATACAAGGGTCACTTGACCACACAAACCATTAAATTGAATGCTTCCTGTTTCGATTTGAAATCCAGTTGTGGGAAAACAGCATCGAAGAACTTAGAGAGACTTGCAGGTACGTTTTTTTCTTCTAAAAACCCTAATGATCTCTCCCTAAGTTAGTTAAGTTGTTAATTGTTGAAGTTGTTAACTTTCTGAGATGATTGGGAAATTTTTATGAATTGCCATGTAAATTTGATAGAACAATAGAAGGATGAATTGTATATAGCAACCGTTTTGACTATATTCCAGATAGTTTCATTTGATAGGATATTTAGTTCTATATTATAATTGTAGTCTCATGGTCGAGTAATACATTCTAAATAAATAAAGAAATCCCACCTAATAAATAAACATCAGGTGCATAACTATACGCTTATTAAGTCTCCTATCAATATTCCCACCCTTCCCAAAACCCTAAATCGACAACTTCTGCGCTTCTGCTCTGGATCACACATGTAATTTCTTAAGGTGATTACAAAGCACAATATCATGATCACAGGATATCAGGTTTTGCTTGTGCATTATTCTAAATAAAAACCTATATCCTACAAGGTATAGTCTTTATTTATGACTTGAGTTTTTTTCTTTAAATCTTGCATTTAATTTTTGATCCAGTATATGTCTGGAAAAAATTTTGACTTCAAAACTTTTTTGTTAGCAGACATGAGGTTTTGCTGTTGGACAATGCGATTGCATGTAATGAGTCTGTTATCGAGGAAAGAGAACAAGGAATATAATAAATTCAGAATCAAATTGGTGAGGTAAAAAGTTCAAAGAACTTTCTTTTTTGAGCAAGGAGATATGATTGGTAAGCATGATGTTCTTTCTCAGTTCATGTTTAGGTTATGCAGTTGATGATGAAGTACATATAAAGAAGAGGTATGCTTTCACTTGATTTTTCTGTGTAAAAAGCTCTTGAGGTACATCTAATAATTTAAGGGTATTCGGGATTGCTAATTTTGTCTGTTCATGATCCTGTCTATAAGTAGGTACTTGCAAAACTTCTTAAAGATAAGAACTCCACAGAATTGGATATGCTTTCTTCAAAACTTCATTGATACTCGAAAAAACTAATGATATGTTACGAGAATATCGGTAAAACGTTGTAGGCTGATTATGAAGGTTGAAGATGGTTCTAAAACAAGCACATTAAATTAAGCAGCTCCCTACATCCTTATCAGAAGCTGTTCTAAAAACTAACAGAAGCAGTTTTTGGTAGAATAGTAACTTTTTCTGTAAAAAAATTAGCAGTCACAAAAACCCCCTTATTATACATTGAGCTCCATACTAAAATGAAATGTTACCCTTATATAACTATTGATCGTTTGTTGATTCATGATTCGGGATTTACTGGCCCTGCCTGCGATATACTAGCAGTCTAGCAGACTACTATGACAATAAACATAAGCTCCAATGGACTTGCCTGATTGGAGACTAGATGTAGAAATAATTTATGTATGACTGTTCTCATATGGCCTGCTATACCTTAAAGGTGTAGATGGCACTGCAATGAGCACGTAAGTTATATTAGCATGCATCAGTAACGTATTACGGCTACTTTTATATGTACAAGTCCTATAGGCAAATGGTTGAAACCATGGCTACCCGCATAGCCATCGGGGACATCACTGTTGTACATGGCAACTTCAATACCACACTTCATTTTTAGCTTGCTGCATTGCTGTGTTAGATAAAAACATTAGAAGATTATATGAAGTATGAGAAAATAAAAAATTATATCAATTAGACATTCCTGGTCATAATTTGGTAAGGGTTCACTAATATCATGGTGATAATAGACTGTTGATGAGGTATGTAGAGGCTAATTCATCTGGTTAATTGCAAAGTTGTTAAGATGAGACACACTTTGGTGGTATTCGTCATCAAAGACCATATACCCCCTCTATCCTGTTGAAAAGTACAGCAATGTTAATAAGCTTGAACAAGCATTATACGAGTATCATAATCTTGCTCTATATTTTGTTAATAGGAAAAGAAGTTGAGTGAAGATAAGGAAGAACTGGAAAAGCAGGCAAGTTCTTTATTTGGTTTTTAACAAGAGTGCAATCATATTCTATTTAACAGGGTGTCTGGGATAGCTTAAAATTTAACCTTATCAGCTTATAGCATTTCTAAAATAAAGAAAAAATATGCACTTTCGATTATATGGAAAGAGCTTCCACCTATATGCTTATTTCAGGATTAAGCAATCACCTCTCCAAAAACACCATTGAAGGTGCTTATCTGCTTATTTTTAAATAGCAGTTTTGAAACACATGTATCATGTAGGTGGAGGCAAAGAAGAGTAATTGGGACCAATAATGGTGTTGTTGCAATTAAATAGAAATACATCTCATTATAAAAGGGGCTGTAAGTATCAAACATAAAAATGTAAACATGATTTGCGGAATGATTAAAGGGTTCGACTGATAAGTTGGGTTAGATTGTTTATGTACGTGGACTCAGTTAAATCTCAAACCTTAACCAACATCTTTTAAGGTAACTATGTTTAGTAACAGAAGCATTAGATTGAGAATGCAATGAAAGGTGTTGACTTTTGGATTGTCAACACAGATGTTCAAGCTTTGAGATTGTTGCCTGTTTTTCCGAATCAGCGGTTGCAAATTGGTCAAGAGTTGACCCGTGGACTTGGTGCTGGTGGTAACCCTGATGTTGGTATGAATGCTGCTAATGAAAGTCGGCAATCCATTGAAGAAGCTCTAGATGGTTCAGACATGGTTTTTGTCACTGTAAGTACTTTCCCGTTATTCTAATTTAATCCCACCGGATAAGAAGACTGATTATTACTTGATCCGTCTTAGAGAAAATTTTCAATTTGGAAGGTCTTTGGCTTTTTGTTTTGGGACGAATTATTAAGATATGAACTCGCCGTCATATATCAAGATTATTTCATTATCACAAGTTGTCAAATTCAAACAACAAAAGCACTTCCAAACACTTTGCTCTACAACCTTTTACGTTATAATTGGTTATATGATCGTGATAATTTAATAATATACAACGGTTACAATCTTGGCTTTAGTTAACTTCAAATAACTTTGTGCAGGCGGGAATGGGTGGAGGAACAGGTACCGGTGCGGCTCATGTGATTACAGGTGTTGCCAAGTCAATGGGTATATTGACTGTTGGTATTGTGACAACTCCGTTCTCTTTTGAGGGTCAGCGACGAGCAGTTCAAGCACAAGAAGGAATTGCATCTTTGAGAGAAAATGTTAGACACTCTAATTGTCATTCCTAACGACAAGATATTGACTGCAATTTCCCCATCCACCCCTGTAACCGAAGCGTTTAATCTAGCTGATGATATTCTACGCCAAGGAGTTCGTGACATCTCGGATATAATTATGGTATGAATTTCACGAGCGAGGAATGACTGGTAGAATAGTTCGATTTCACGAGCGAGGAATGACTGGTAGAATAGTTCGATTTCAGATTTGAGGGGTGGGTAAGGAGTTGCTGCAATAAAATGAGATGCATGAGGTTAAATTTCAAATTTCCAAAACTACCACTTACTTTGATCACCTTAGAGCATCAAAAATTGGCTATAAGGCATGAAAAAATGGATATACAATATACTTTGTGGGAGTGTAGATTTGAATTTTGCATTAAATTCACCCAACCCGACAGTTGCAATGGATCATTTTGTGGACTGAAATGTGTACGGGATTCAGGCCTACGATGGAGTCCAAAATGGGTGCGTTCGGGTGTTGAAATAGAAGATGAAGTGGGTGCGGTTGTGGACTGAAATTGGTGGGTTTGGGTGATGAAATACGGCAGAAATGGATGTGTTTGGGGGCTGAAGTCAGGGCTACAATGGGTCACTTTAGGGACTGAAATGGGTGTGGAATTGGGGTCTGAAACGGGTGTGTTTTGATCCTGAAGTAGTGGTTAAAATGGGGTAGGAAAGTGCTAAGACTGTTATGGAAGAACTGATGTTTAAGCCACATTGACAATGTAAGTTTTGTTCAGTACTTTTTTTTAGCATATTGAAATCTTATAAAACCTGTTGCAATCATATGCTGATAAGTTCTCCCCGCTTGCTGGCATACATTTTGAAGGTCGCGGTGAAACTTGGATTTAACGTGAAGATAACATGTGAGATGTTCTGTAATCAATACTGAAGGAAGTCCACAACCAGACCTAGACTGCAATTCATTTATCAAACTCACTTTTGTGTATCAAGTAAAGATGCACTTGATGAAGGTTTAACTGGACTGCAATTCATTGATCTTTTAGGGGCTGTTTGGATCTGCACGTAGGATTCGATCATATGTCTACGACAACTTGAGGTTTGGCATTATTTATGATATCCATACGGAGTATTTTAGAAAGTTATGTATGCTTATTTTATCTATAATTGTTATTTTAAAGGTAGTAAGGCATGCAGGGTAATGGGTCAAAACAAGTTATTTTGAATGGGGAGTGACCCAAATTGGTTTAGTGTGCAAATATGATAACTTCAATAAGGCATGTTTGGACAAAATATGTTTCATGGTTTTCGACATAAAAATGTTTGAAGGGCTGTTTGGACAAGATACTCTTTTAGGGACTTTTTATACATAATTTCTTATAAGGGTTGTTTGGATTTAATTTATATCAGGGGCTGCTTGGACAAATAACTCTCTTAAGGGATGTTTGGGTCATAACAAGTGCAAGCTAATCCCACCATATCACGCGGCAAATATATTCAAAGTGAGTTAACAGTTGGATTTTGAATAAAGTGGATGGGGGTTCAGTGAATAGTGCTACTAGACAAAGGGATAGAGCCAGTGAGCAGTATATATCACCTTTAACGTGAGCTTTAAATGGCAACGAGACCATTGTTTCTTTTAAGTAACTATTGAAAGTGGCATTCATTGCACTCTCACAAAATCAATAAATAAATTTAGTGGTTATACTAAGGGTGTCAGTATTTAAAACATGTACTTACTAAATGGTTTGTTTATATTTTGTTTTATCTACAACAGAGATTTAGCTTTCAGCTTTAGTCACAATATTCTCCTGTGGGAGAGAAATGAGGCCAGGGATCCCAATGCAACATACGAAGGTAAACTTTCATTCACCCTACTATTTTATATATTAACCACAAAACCTCGAAAGAGATAACGGAATCTTTTTTCATGTATATGAGATAAATGAAATTTCATAAGTTTAAAGGTTACACCATGGATAATAATCTGAAGTAGCGTTGCATGGTACATATTGTACGAGCTAATAAGTTTAATTTTCTTCTTATTTAAGATTCATATGATTGCACCAATGAAAGCATGAAATTTGTGACAATATTATTTCAGTTATGTATTATCGATATGTGGTTTCCTAAACATGTGTTTTCATGCAGGTATTTGACATTAGATGAAGCAGATAGATTGGTGAATCTTGGATTTGAAGATGACATCAGAGAAGTATTCAATCACTTCAAAGAACAATGACAAACTCTCCAATTTTCTAAAACCATGCCTGCAAAGATCCAAAATCTTGCCCGAAGTGCTTTGGTCAAACCTGTCATGGTCTACGTGGGTCGAGCAAGGGCATCAATATGGATGTTATCCAAGAAGTTGAATGTGTGAAACAAGAAGTTAAACTCGTGTACCTCCTCGAATGCCTACAAAAAACATCACATCCTGTTTTAGTGTTTTGAGAAAACAAGCTTTGATGATTTTCACGAGCATATTTTATTAAAAGGAGTGAAAGCAGTAGCCATCCATGGTGGAAAAGATCAGGAGGAACGTGAATACGCAATTTCATCTTTCAAAGATGGTAAAAAAGATGCCTTGGTAGTTGGAAGTTACTGATGTTGCGTCAAAGGGTTTGGATTTCCCTGATATACACGTGATAAACTACAACATGCTTGCAGAAACTGAAAGTTGCTTCCTTTTCCATCAAGGTAAGGCTATATCACTGTACATGATATTTGCATAAATTATTAAGCATTATAGGAGGCTTCCACTTATAAGTGACTGAATAATAATCATTGAATAACCTCCTAATATCAACTTTGAATCATTTAAGTCATAATGGCCTGAAACTTAAGGCTTAAAAGTTAAATTTTAGTATGCTAACAACTTTTAGCGACTATTTTTAAGTTGATATTCAGAGGTTACTTGGCGAGCTTACTACATTGGACATGTTACACATATGTTTTCATCGGCTCACAGTACATATCATGCTGCATTATCAGGTCTACTGTCTCTGATAGAAAGATGTTTGGATGCTGACACTCACAATAGACCTTCATTTGATTATATAATCACAGAACTGGATTTCACCATTATGGATAATAAAAGCTTAACAGAGGTAATGAATGTTGTCACCGAAGAAGAGAATACCAATATAGTCCAACCTTTTCAAGAGGTAGTCAACCGGTTAGTTGAGGGTGAAAAAAAGTATTAAGAATGGTCATGAGATTTAATAAGGAGTGAAAAGCTGGACTTATTACTGATTCAAGATACTTTTTCTACATAAGTGAGATATTTTACCAAGAGTTTATAAAGTTGGTTTTACCTTTCTATCAATAAAAGGCTAATGGTCAGTTTTATAAGATTGATCAAGGAACCACATAGTAATGTTGCAGGGAACAACAATATACCAAATGCATATAACATAATCCATGTATTAAAATTAGTTTTTGTGTCTTTTTGGCTTATTTTTCGTATTATCTTTTTTATAGTGAACAATAAACAAGGTATATGTGGATCAAGAGTGAACAACAATAAAGGATCCAAGGTTTTGTGCTACGACAAAGACGAAAAACTACACAAAGTGAACAACAAAAGTGGTCTACAAAGAAGTTGTATATAGGCTTTAAATGTACAAGGCATATTTTATTTTGTATATTCTACCGACTTTTATATATCAATTCACATTATTCAGTTATCATTTGTTGGTATTCTTTTATAATTTTTTACATGAGTGTCAATTAATATCAATTAAATTCATGAAGCTCGGCCGCCCGGTCGTGAATTCCTTATTTTTTTTCAAAAATTTGTGATATTAACCAATTAAATACATAATATAGAAAAGCTAAACAAGATATCACATGAAGCTCGCCCGCCCATCGGGCTTCTTTCGCTATAGTAAAATATGCCAACAATAATTATAAGACATGCCCGCCTGAGGCGGGCTTATATGCCTGGGAGGGCTTATAGTAATGTTAAAGCTTTTTAGTAACACAAAATTCAAAAGTATATAAGCAGTTCATAATACGATTCATATAGTAACCGTCAAAATATTAATTAATGTCCCCATTCTTAAATATTAAATAAAATTGTCTAATACTATCTAAAAATTAATTACAAGTCATGTATGTCACTTTATTAATAAATGCCTTATAAAAGTAAAAGATCACTAAAATCCATAAACTATTAAACTAAAATGTAAATTACAAGACATGCCCGCCCATCGGGCGGGCTTAGAAACTAGTATATATATATATATATATATATATATATATATATATATATATATATATATATATATATATAGGGGATAGCTTGGCTACAATTATATGTAGCCAATTGGCTACAATTCTTTCACAAAAAACACACTAGCAATAAATCAGGGACCCACAGAAAAGAATCAGGACCCACAAAAAAAATCAGGGGCCCACATTTATAGCACAAAATTGTAGCCAATTGGCTACAATTAATTGTAGCTAATATATTCACACACACACACACACACACACACACACACACATATATATATATATATATATATATATATATATATATATATATATAAACTTAATGGTGGTTGTATGAAAAGTTGTGACTCTTGATGAAAAGTCACATCCTTTGGTGAAAAATCACAACACTTCCTTTAATTATGTCTGGCAACAGTTTTGTAAGAGAAAAAAATGTCGCTAACTGCTACCATTAAAGACATGTGTATGGACAATTTAGTGACCACATAAATTCTGTCACTATATGCCCCTTGACTTACATGCACGACCTTTACCATTATTTGTACCCAAAATCAAGTTAATAGTTTATACAAGTGGGCACTCCTCACCTCCAAACTCGTATTATAACTTAACTTGAAATCCATTTGGCCTTGGGCAAATCACCATTACACAAAAATGATTGATGACACTAAAATCACCAACAATCCTCCCCCATTTTAGTGTAATCCTTGATTTCCCAAATAATCAAAACAAATCAAACTCATGCATCGATGAAAATGCCCTAAGGATTGAATTTTCACTTAGTATATTACGCATTCCATATATTCGAGAATCAGGGTGTCCTACGGATTGAACCCATCAACTCGTTTGAATACTCGAAGATAATATACACACGAGTTTCTACTTTTCTCCAATGTTTGTACTTGACGCTTTACAAGCCATGCGTTCATATCCATTCATGAGCATATAGGAAGCCAAGTCCAAGCTTCTTGAAGCGGCAAAACTTCAAACTCACATAGGTAGTTTCTTTTAATCATGCCCTGCATTGCACTTTTTCAAAAGAAATATTAAGAAGATAGACTTCAACCTCATTATCTAACAGGTCCGAACACATACCTTGTGAAAATATAACATGTGTTCCAATCTCTAAGTGTGAGCTTTCCACATTGAATTCAGCTTCTAACGTTGTATTAGAAGGGAATTGGGTATCTCATAATTAGAAGATCTAATGGACTTCTATTTTATCCCTACGATCGACTTATACACTAAGCCCTTAGCGAACCTCTTCATCAAGTGGTAAGTTGTTGATAATTTCACTACAACAAGCATTGAACATGGTAGCATTGACTTTTAAACATAAACATATGTTGTTAATAAGTCATTCCACCATTATAATTCTTAAAAACAAGAAGGCAATGAATTATAATGCCATAGTTGAATATGTTGTACAACTTTTACCTTTGATCCCAAGACTACCTCCAACAAGCGTAAAATCCATCGCTTGTAGATTCTTAGTCTTCTCGATCTTTTATCCAACTTTCATTAATTTATCCTCATAATACTCAAAGGATACCCATTGTATTCTAAACCATAACCCATGGTGTTCCTACAAGTACATAAGTACTCGTTCTACAATAGCCGACATATCATTTACGTCGTAAAAACAATGATATCTATCCATCTATCAATAAACTGTCTAATATACAACTACTATGTATTCATTAGACGAAATAACGTCATCCAGTCATACTACTTTAGTACCAATATACTGGAACATGTTAATTAAGTATGCCTAAACATATTTGTTGTTGAAACAAATAAAAACTTATTTTACTTTCTTTGTCAATAATGTGTATATAATTAATAGCACATAAACATTGACAACCTCGTAACAGGGGATGTTGTACACACAACATAGATTAAATAAAAACTGAAGGATTGCCTCAATTAATAAAAAATAGGATACCAAACACGTGACATGGATCTTGAATTCGAAAAAGTAAAACTGAATTCACTTAGCCAATATATTATATACTAAAATGTCCAAGTGCATAATTCACGTTCCTCGACTCTTTAGAAATTCAATCAACCAGATTTCATGAATCCCATAATTGATCATGGCAATTGTTGAAGTAAAACCTCGCAGGTAGGTCCCACTTCTGTGTATCGTCCTTCGGAGTGATTCTTTCGGACTTTGCTCGCTCCTACACACAAGAGGAACACGCGTTAGACTCGCCCCGGGTTTTATCCCAAGGCCAACCTCCGGCGTGAGAGTAAGTATCGGGTGATTATGTTTTGAACAGTGATATGAGAGTAACAGTAGTAAGTGTAAAATTGAATGAATATTACAAATGAGGTGTGGGTATTTATACTACCCACACCTACTGTACCTGTTTACCTCGGGACTCGTGAGTTGACCTATGTCTGACCTAACAGGTAGGTGTCAGACCACGTGGTGAACACAATCCCGTGAAATATAGGAAAGTGACAGTTGATGGGACTGCTCCATGCGTAAGGCGGCGGTTATGTCAGAAGTATGTCCGGAGGCCAGAGACAGTCCGAACGAGATGAGACGTCCGGACACGAAAGCATGGTCTGGACGAAGTATGACGTCCGGACACATACACCAACATGTCCCCTCAGTATTGTAGTATCGGCTTTTGGTCGATGGTGCAATACTTAAATAATATCTTTATGCCTTTTGGTACAACTTCGGTCCGGGATGTGTCGTCCGGGCACCTACACCAACATGTACTCCCCAGTATTGTAGTATCGGTTGAAGACCGATGGTGCAATACTTAAATAACATTTTTACGGCTTTCAGCATATGTCGTTCGGACTAGTGTCGCATTTCCTTCATTAGGTCATGAGTGTCGGTTCGGGTGAGAGTGTTAGAGCCTGTTAAACATTCGTGGGCTAGTTGGGTTCCAGGCCCATGGGCCGAATATAATAATATTTTTACTGTATGCCAGACAGCTGTGTGGCACGTGTAGCTTTTACCCTAGAGATCCGACGTCCCAGAGTTTGCCACGTCAACAAATGACAGACTGATGCGACGTTTCGCTTCTTTCTAGGTCTCCCCTATATATATACCGCTTTACCTTTCCTCATTTTTCACTTTTTACTGTGTGTATTTTTCTTAACTTCGGAGGCTTACACTTTTTACTATCGGAAGAATCTGTGAGGTGCGTTTCATTCTTTGTACTTAGCTTTGTTATATATTCCTCGGCATCCTTTTAGCCATAGCCGTTAAGATGAGCACATCAGAGAACCGTCCGTTAGCTAGTAGGCCCGGGCCTTCCTCCGATAGGATAGTCCCTAAATTCGATATGCACATACATACTTCAAAGATGACGCAGGGAGACTTAGATAGGGTGGTAAGAACCGGGGGTGTAAGGATTCCTTTTTCGACCTTTCTGTTAGCGGTAATACAGTATTTCCGGGTACACATTTCTCAGATTGTGCCGATAGGTTTAAATAGAGTAACTATGTTTGAGATTCGGTGCTATAGTTTGGATGTGCAACCGACCGTTCCACTATTCCGAGTATTTTATAGACTCTGTAAACAAGGTCATTGGTTTTCATTTGAGAATCGAACGGGACGAAGGGCTAGGAAATGTTTTGCGGAGGTGCTTAGTGGGTTGAAGCATTGGAAGGACCATTTTTTTCTGATAGATCGGAGAGCAATTCCGAATGCCATGCCATGGAGGCATAGAGATTCCAAGATCAAATATGAGTTTTCGGAGACTCACTCCGACAGGGATGCTAAACGGGTCGCTGCAAAGGTGATTCCCCTTAGAAAACCCTCCGTCGCCCTTTTATGGATGACGGGTCTCTCTAGAGTTTCCGAGTATCCCGGGTATGAGCTTGTTCTAAAGGATGCCGAGGGAAAGGGTAATACCATACTCTTTTGTCCTACCCGTATATAATCTGTTGCCTTGTATTTGATCATTATCTCCCCCCCCCCTTTTTTTTTGTAGGCTTACGATGGCTGAATACTTGGAGCTCCCGATTGAGATTGTGACAGAAGTTAGCAAAGGTAGACCATTACCGAAAGGGAGTGAGAGGATTGATAGGACAACTGCACTATTGGTACAAGGGAGTTCAGTCCCTGAAAAGACTTCAGTGCAAAAGGCCGGACTCAAGTGTGCTGGCCGTTAGGGAAGGGAAAGAGAGGAAAAAGCAGATGATGGAGCAGGTCGGTACGAAGAGGAATGCTGAGGGATCTTCTGTTGTGCAGAAGAGGAGGAAAAAATCAAGGAAACAGCCCGAGGGCAATGTGGAGGAGGATGCCTCGTCCGAGGACGTCTTGGAGGTGACTCCTCCTCAGCAAATTTTTGTGCAGCATGTGAGGCTATGGGTCTACTTTATGATGACAACGAATGGGACACAGCGCTACAAGAAGCTTCCATGTCAGCATCGTCGCAAGAACTACGTACCCTGTTTGCAAATATTTTGATGCACTGTGAAGTTGCCAATCCTCTATAGCTATGGGAAAGACATTGGCGTTCTATGAAAGATGACATTCCAACAAAAGCTTCGCAAACAAGTGGTGTAAGAAACCTTCATGTAAACGACCCAGAGCTCAAAAGTTTTATTTTGTATGAAGTTGAAATAATACTCAACAACTCTTCAAGGTCAATCAAAGAATATGGTTTCTCATTGCCTTCAAAAGATCTGCATGATGATTTACAAAACAGATTGTTGATGGAAGAAAAGAACTATAACTGTGAACAGCTAAAGGAAGAAGTTGGTGTCTCAGTTGTTAAACTAAACGCTGAACAACGGGGTATTTACAACGTCATAATTAACGCATGCAACAACAAAGAACAGGAATTGGTTTTCATGTATGGGCACGGTGGAACGGGCAAAACTTTCCTATGGAAAACAATTATCAACACACTGCGATCAGAAGGGAAAATTGTGCTAGCTGTTGCGTCTTCAGGAATTGCCTCCTTACTTCTACCATCTGGACGTATAGCACACTCGAGATTTAAAATTCCACTTGAGTTAACTGACGAGTCGATGTGTCTAATTAAAAAAAAATACAATCATGTCAAAGTTACTTAATGAAACTGACTTGATTGTATGGGATGAAGCACCTATGAATAACCGGTATTGTTTTGAAGCGCTCGATAGAACCCTTAAAGATCTTCTGAATAGTTCAGACAAACTATTTGGCGGAAAATCAGTTATGTTGAGCGGTGATTTCAGGCAGATGCTACCAGTAAAAAAAAGGGAACAAAGACACAAATCATTGAATTATCGATTGCTACATCATATTTGTGGAAACATTTTAAGGTTTTCAAGCTTAAAGAAAACATGAGACTTAGTCAAACAAACCTTTCTGAAGATCAAAGAACCACAATCCGTGACTTCTCTTCATGGCTACTTGATATAGGCGATGGTAAAGCCGGAGAAGCTGATGAAGAAAATCCACATGATACTGCTTGGGTTACCATTCCTCCACAATATTTGATATCAGATGGTGAAACTGCCATTCAGGAACTCATTAATTTCATCTATGATGAAAAAACTTTGAAGAGCCCAACCGCACGCCTCCTGCAAGAAAAAGCCATTGTATGCCCCAAAAATGAAACCACAGATGCGATAAATGAAAAAATATTATCCCATATAGAAGGAGAACCTACAGTGTACATAAGTTCAGATGAAGCAATACCAGTTGGAAGAGATGGTGCTGCAACTGAAATGTTATATCCTCCAGAATACTTGAACACTTTCAGATTCCCAGGTCTACCACCAAACATCCTTCAATTAAAGGTTGGAGTACCAATCATGATGCTGCGCAACATGAATCTTGGAGGTAGCCTCTGCAATGGCACAAGAATGATTGTCAAAAACCTTAGTTCAAAACTCATTGTGGCCGAGATTATTACAGGAACAAGAGTTGGCGAAAAAGTTTACATTCCAAGAATCCCTTTACAACACAAAGACCACAACTATCCTTTTATTTTCAAATGTAAACAATTTCCAGTTAAAGTTTGTTTTGCTATGACCATCAACAAAAGCCAAGGACAGTCTCTCACCAGAATTGGCATCTATCTTCCACAGCCAGTTTTTACCCATGGCCAGTTATATGTTGCATTATCGCGTGCAACATCTCCTGTTGGTTTAAAGATTCTTTTAACACCCAACCCTGGCCATGCACCAAACCAAACAAAAAACATAGTTTACAAAGAATTCTTGACGAAAATTTGTCCACCAGAGGTTCCACAGCAGATTGCAGATAAACCATCAGGTAAAAACTTTAAATGCTAACTATAAATGAATCATAAACAGTTAACAGCATCTACTTTATAAAAAAATAATTTTTTTTGTGGCCTTTTTTATAATAGGGTTGACCTACATTTTTATTTACTATTACAGAAATGCCATCACAAACAACAAATGGCAAGACTATTCAATCCGCAGAGGAGAATCCAACACAAGAACAAGACAATCCAGGTAACAATTTTTATTTATTTATTTATTTTTTCTCTAAACTAATAATAAAATATTAAATTTTATCTTAAACGGCAAATCCCAATTTTCATTTACTACAGATGCAACAGCAACGCCACCAGGATACACACACATGCAGCCAACATCAAACCAAGGAAAAGAAGTATCTGCACAAATTACAGGTCAGAAACGTAATGTGTTATCCACACATGCCAAAAAAAAAGGGCAAACACATATTGATTAACCTTTTAATTATTCATTTACAACAGGTAAAGATCACTCTTCCAAGAAAACCCAGCAGATACTAAAAAGAGTAAAAAAGAATGAAGGTACTTTTGGTCAAATGCCTTTTGTAACATCACTACGCCACAAATGATGTTAAACCATCAGCTTAAATAAATGAATGCTATTGCAAATACACACACTCAGTAACTACTAATAATGCTAAGAATCTTTTTGAATACCTACACTGAAAGTTAAACAACAACAACAAATAGCTACATTCGAATTTTGATACACTATCAAACACATTTCATCAACACTGACTTCTAAATATTTAAACAAACAAAAAGAAAACATAGAAACAACCTTATTTGAACCTCCTCACTTTCTTTGCTACCCTTTGTTTGTCTTCAGCAACCTTCAAATTTGACCTCTATGACTACTAATTTAGTACCTAAATGAATAAATAATAAATTAGTTCTGTGGCAACAAATTCACATATAAGAATTGATTATTCTGCTATAATGTGAAGCGACAAAATAACCAAATGGAGTATAAATTAATGTAAGAAACTTCTTACATGAGAATAGGTAAGCCGATGATGTGCGCCTCCGACTCTGTGATTTCGATAAAATTAAAGGAAGATGCTTTTAGTATTTGGTTATTTTGATGTTAGACAAGAGTGTCTGTTTTGTGCAAACATCCAAACCCTAATTGCAAGTTCCATTTATCCCCAATTCTACTAATACGGGCCACAGGTTAGCAAAAAATTGTTAGTCCTAAAGCCCAATTAAAAAGAAAACCAAACCAAAAGCCCAATAAACATTTACAAAAAAACAAAAAAAAACAAAAAGACTACTTACCAAATATGCAAAATCATACATGTTTTAAAAACTATATACCCAAAATCGTCAACAAAAAACAAGTATCTAAACACCCCGCTGCAACGCGCGGACTACCCGGCTCGTTAAATTTAATTAAGAATCGTCCAAAAGGATACATAGATATTTTGGATTTTCTTCAAAACAATTTGACATGTTCATATGCCCCTTAAACACATTCTTATTGGTGTTGTAATTTCAAGTTAATGATTTTGGCAACAAAATCCAGAACATGAAATCGTCGTGCCTTACGAGAAAACAAAGTCAAATAATTGGTTATCATGCATATTATAAGTCACCGATAAACCACTTTTCATGAATTCTTTCATGTATCTATGGTATGAAAACAAATTTCAACAACATTCGTATACCATTTTCTAGCATAATATCATGCTATATATGACAATTCAACTTTTACTTATCATGCAAACGTAAATTTAGAACTTCAAGTTATAAAGTTATGAGTACAAAAACCAATGTCGCAATTAGTTTGCAAATGAGAAAACTACGCTAAGGTAAAAAACACGTACTGGTTTAACATTCAGATTATCTTTTTGGTTTATTCTTTGACAAGATAAATAACTGAAGAATCTACATTACCGGCTCACCGCCAAATAAAACAGTACGTTTAATTGAATCTTGTCAAAGTAAAGTAAAATGAATGGCCTTTTGAATTCACATACTAGTTTCCATATCTTATCCGAACAACAGAGCATCTATCCATACCAAAACTAATTTAATTGCATGCCTTCAATTATCATTTTCCAAATTTATTATTAACCCGAACATGATTTTATATAAAAATGACAAAAGTATTCATGCAATTATAATATTGAATGAATCAACCTATATATCAGGCATGATTTTCCATATTTTATTAACATGCACAAAAATGATTTGTAACTGTTAATATGAAAATTAACACATGAGTGGATCATGTTATTATACTTTACATTAATTGTATCAATATGTACAAGTATCATCCAATTTCAATTATACTTTACGTTTAATGCTATCATAGAACATAAAAAGATAGTGCAAACAGAAAGTGCGTACTTGTAAGATGCTAGATTTAATTATCCTCGTATCAGTATATATATCATGTTTCCAGATTTCAAGACCGCTTCCTGACCACATTCTAACATACGGATTTAATATGTCTAATACACTTTATGCAATCTCCCGAAATCCTTTTCTTCAAACTTCTCTACTCTCATTTCCAGATTCCAAGAACGCCTTCTAACATACCAAAAGTTGCATGCTTTTTGGGTCATCTCTTCCACAAATTAATCTGTCTTGTCTTTAACACACGATCATACCATCATGATTATCACCAAAATATTGTATTAGTTTGTTTGTATTAGGGTCTTGATAATCAAAGATTTCCCGGATAAATTCTTGAATCGTGTATAATCCACTTTCCTAATACAATATTTTGACCCTATTGTGCCTTGGGTTACACGAAATTCGTATTGTGATAAGACAATAACACACTCAAATTCTAGGCACAAGAAAGAGAGCAAAAACATGGATACTTTGTTGTATTTGTTTTTTATATGAATACGTATTCATATGAAAGACCAAATTGTGTTTATAATATATATATATATATATATATATATATATATATATATATATATATATATATATATATATATATATATGTATATATATATATATATAAACTTAATGGTGGTTGTATGAAGAGTTGTGACTCTTAATGAAAAGTCACACCCTTTGGTAAAAAATCACAACACTTCCTTTAATTATGTCCAGCAACAATTTTGTAACAGGAAAAACTGTCGCTAACTGCTACCATTAAAGATGTGTATGGACAATTTAGTGACCACATAAATTCTGTCACTATATGCCCCTTGACATATATGCTTGACCTTTACCATTATTTGTACCCGAAATCAAGTTAATAGTTTATACAAGCGTGCACTCCGCACCTCCAAACTCGTATTATAACTTAACTTGAAATCCATTTGGTCTCGGGTAAATAACCATTACACAAAAATGATTGATGACACTAAAATCACCAACACTTCTGAGCCAAATTGCGTGACATACACACAATGTTGCAGCTACATACTCCTCTTCACAACTGGACAAGGTAACAATAGGTTGCTTCTTTGAAAACCATGTAAAAACATTGTTACCCAGAAAGAATAGGAATCCTGTTGTACTTCTTCCATCATCTTTGTTTCCAGAATAGTCACTATCGCTACATCCAACCGCTTAAAGTCTTCACTTGTTGAATAAAACATAGCATAAACTACAGTACCTTTGATATAATGGAGGGTCCTCTTCGAAATCTTAAAATGTTTTGTCATAGGCTCTTCCATGAAGTGAATAATCAATCCAACCAAAAAGAGTATGTCATATGCTCTTCCATGAGTAATGGTTTTCCTTTAATATAGAGTAATTCTCTAATATCTTTATCCTTTCGATTAAACTAAAAATGTAAACCTATAAAAGATAGTAATATTTCCTAAATTAAGTGCTAATTAACTCAGAAGACAAAAAATAAGGACACTGTATACAATATTCATAATGGACAGAAGAAACGATGAAACTATCCTTTCTTCGCTTTGATAGTTAAATGTATAAACTATGATGGAAGTGTTTGCCTACAATCATATTGAGATATTTCTATCAAAGGAGGGCTATCAAGAAATCCTTATAACATTTTATGTTTTACTTTTTTAAATAGGAGGGCACACGGTGTTTCCCACTATCTTGTCATCGTGAACCGGTTGTACAATTTTTCTGGCAAAGGATACACTAACCCATCCTTAGACCCCAAGTATATTCCTCAGTTGAAAAGTATATGCTCTCCTACAGACACAACTATAGTCCTTGCGACGGATAAGAACCCCAGAGCATTCTATGAAGACTACTACACCAGAAAGAGAGGCTTGTTTCAGTCAGATGCCGCTCATCTAAATGACAAGCAAACAAGTGCTTATGTATAACACCCCCAAAATTGGGTACAAGGGAAGTATACATGTCACTGGGATGCTACTTAATTGGTATCACAACACAAGTACAAAGAACGGTTTTTGCCTCAATCGTTTAGAACAAAATTCATTAACAAAAAAACTGTTTAATTTACATTATTCAAAAGTAGTGCAGAAATAGGCCCATAAAATAAGTAAAGCTATCCCAATTAGTTATCAGAGTCATCTATGACCATGCCCCTTGCCAAGCGCCACCAAAAATAAGCTACCACCTTAACCTAAAAATACATGTTAAAAGTGTCAATATGAGGTTGGTGGGTTCATAGGTTTTAGTTTAAAATAATATGGTTGAACCACAAGGTTTCGAGTTCAAAACATCATTCACAAACAAGTCAAATTCAACATAGGCTCAAACCGCCTAAATCATAGTTCCAAAACCAAATCCGCAAATAATATCATAATCAAAACATCTTGAACCATAATCAATCATGCAGATACTACACTGATATAGTGTCACGCAAATTTAACTGTTACACTGGCTAAGTCAAGAACCAAACACATGAGCCGCACTCAAGGAGTGTCCCATAACACATGGGTCGCACTCAAGGAGTGTCTCATATCCAAACATTGCAATAATCCCTATAGGTGCACACTATAGTACTATCCTACACTTGCAGCGTGATATTATATCCCTACACAATTGCAGCTGTGATATAATAACCCTACACATTGCAGCACATATAACACAAATCTTAGCCAGCTCGCGTAACAGTTTCATAACCACAAACACAATTTCAAGTCTAATCAATAAACAGGTTTTGCATATATCTTGCCCCAAAACATATTAGGTTCATGAGGAAATAATCACATATACAACAGATAACCACATAACGCATTCAAATAACCAAATTAAATATTTCAGCCAAACAGTCAAATCTTGTGTAAACAATTCACGTATCCAAAATAACTAGCGTTAAGTTTAGTTTAAAACGAGCATGTATTCTCCCCTAAAACAGTTATAAAACCAGTAAAACTAGGGGTCATGAACTCACCTTAGCCACAACAATGCAACTATCCATAACTGACATAACTGGCATCAAGAGTTAATCACAACGGTATCCAGGAGACATGCACAACGGTACGAGATTGGCACAACCTAATATGTATACGGTTATCTTAAAATACGTCTCGCATAATAATTAAGTCTACAAGAGACAACGTGTCATAGTTTTCATGGATTACTCAATTTCAATACTTATCAAAAGCTTAGTATCAACATTTCATGTGGTGGTAAGAAAACATAGACTCAAAACATAACTCACGCCAAAAAGGAATAGACATCGACATAGTCGAGAAAACACCGACGAGGACTCAAGCTAACCAAAGAGAATCTAGAAAATGACGACTACTAACTATAAAATAGGTCAACTTGGTAAGTCTTGGCATTTACCCAATAATCCCAAATATTTTGTATAAAACATAGTGTTTTATAAATACGGATTAGTTTGAAATTATAATTCATCTTTTCATTTTTTTAATACAAATTAGTATATATCTAGTGATTTATTGTCCAATAAGCATTGCTCCCTTATTGTGTGCCCGTTACGAATCGAATATATTAAATTCATGACGAGTCTAATATATTGTATTCTCTTTAAGTCCAATAAGTTCAAAATTGTCCATTGTCCAATAATTCAAGTCCGATATATGTCCAAGTATTATTAATCCAATATTAGTCCAAATATGCCAAGTAATAATCTGTATCCAAATCCCAATCACCATTTCAAATATCCGAAACGTACCAATATCACGAGAGTCAAAACAAAATAGAGTATGTTAGTTCGAATGATTCGATATCCGTAAAGTATTAACTAAAAGCCAAACACAAAGACTCTTTTTATTAGCTTGTGGGCTTGGGCCCAACAAATTCAAAACTAAATGCACCATAAATGCGCTCATCCCATAACCCACTACAACGCACTCTAATGATTTTATGTGGGCTACTAGCCCATTACACACACAATGAAACCAAAACGCAAATGAGCTGGTAAGTAAGCTGGACAAATAAGTTGGTAAACGAGCACAAACAAGCGCACACCCTAGCTGCTGGAACAACACACAACACAAACATACACTAAGTGGTGTCTCGTTAAACCAAGCGAAACAACCACACCCTACAGTTTACACGAACCGAGACTAACAAAATAATCACACCCTTGTGCTTTTGAGTTAAACTGAGCCAACCCAACACCCTATGTGGGTGTGGTCGAGTCAAAACCAAGTGAACCTGGACAACAAATCACCCTACATGGGTGTTGGAGAGCCGTGACTACAAACAAATCAACATAACTAAAATGCACCCTTGAAATCAAACGGACACCTCAAAGGTTGGAAACAAGCTGGTAAATAAGCTTTAACACACGCGCATCTAATTTAACCTTTTAGCAAACCACAAAAACGCAACATAATCCCATTCACAATTAATGAATCAAACGTACCCTTTGGTTTCTGGTTGTTAACTCAAGAAAACAAAACAAATAAATTCACCCAAGCTCAAATCTGGTGACCAAACCATGACCCAAATGTCTCGAAACTAAACCAAGTCAATCATACACCATATATAAAAAAACGATACCACACGAGAACGTTTTAACCATCAAACCAAACAAACAAACTTAAATCTGTCTCGTTTGCTATCGAGACTAAACAACCACCCAATAAGCTTTTATGCTAATTAATAATCCATATGAGTTATTACTCGTGACTCACTGAGTCAACTCGGAACCCAAACAGGTCGACCCAAAACTAGTCGTGTACAAACCAACCCACTCTAATGCATTTCTCACCACACGACACAAATAAAAAATGTTTTAATTTGTTTGCTTAATCCACGAAAACTTTAACAACAACAACTAATAATCGGTCAAAACAAGAACAAATATATAAACGTAGGTTTCACGATTTACCATATCAAGAACAAAAGGGGAGGAAAAGAGAGATGAAAAAGTGATGGCGAGGTGGTAGCGGCTGTGGTGACCTTTGGACCAAAACAGAACCCAAATCATGAACAAAAAGAATCGATACAACTCTTAACTCTCTTCTTGATAGTGGTAGCAAACAGCGGCAAGGAATGGTGGTGGCGGCGTAACGGCCGAAAGTTGGCCGAAAATGACGGAGCGGCGCCGGATTTAAGAGGGGAACACTAGGGTTTTTGTGTTATAACATTTCTTATATAGTGAAACCTAGGGACCAAAAATGTAAAATTACAAGGGGCAGCGGCGTAACTTTCTTTCAGGGACCAGATCTGTAATTTTTGTTATCTCTTGTCACTTTGTGGTTCAGAACACGTTAGGGCTCGATAACGGCCATTTCAACTACGGGACTTACGCCATTGCGTTCCAAAAAATATTTCAAATAAAAACGAATATACATATGCCTAGTATCTTAGAAATAATACCAAGCTCAAAATAAATCATCGGTTCTCCATATAAAACACGTCGGGAAAATTACAAGGTATTACAGTCTCACCTTCCTAAAATGGAATCGCGTCCTCGCGATTTAATTCAAGTTACCCATTAGAGTTGAAAAGAGATGAGAATACTTACGCTTGATCTCATCCATACGTTCCCACGTGAACTCAGTACCTCTTTTAGAGTTCACCGATCTTTGACAATAGGAATACGACTTTACTAAAGTTGTATGACATCACGGTCCATGATTTTGATAGGTTTCTCAACAAGGTTTAAACATTCATCAATCTGGATCTCTCCCGGAGGAATAGCAACTGCCTCATCGGCAAGTCATTTCTTCAGATTAGGCACATGAAAACGTTGCGAACACTGCTGAGTCCTGACGGTAGCTCGAGTCTGTGAGCTACCGGTCCAACTCTAGCAACGATTTGGAAAGGACCAATATAGCGAGGATTAAGCTTTCCCACATTTACTAAACTCTTCACACATTCTCATACTGAATCTTTAAGCATAATCTAGGCTTTATCTGAGGATTCAAGATGTTTACGTCATTTGTCAGCATACTCTTCTGACGATCCGCAAGCAGTCTTTAACTTGGTTCTGATCTGAACGATCTTCTCGGTAGTCTCATGAATAAGTTCGGGGTCAGTAAGTTGGGTATCCCTAACTTCTACCCAACAAGTCGGCGATCGGCACTTGCGACTATAAGGTGCCTCATATGGTGTTGTTGAAGTACTGGAGTCTTAGGTATTGTTATAAGATGATTTGGCCAACGGGAAGTGTCTATCCCAACCATTGCCACACTCGATTACTCAGGTAGAGGTACGAGATTCGCTCCTGAGGTCTAGCTTATGATATAGTAGCAAAATCAGTAAATCGACTTATTGATGCAAATAATGTTCTAAAAACGTTATTTATATCTTTCGATAACTTCACGTTTTGATGATAACAAAATGTGAAAAAACTTTACGTTAAAATTAACGTAAATAAGTTTTTATTCGAAATATCATGTTTCTACGTATATCACTCTAGGTATGAACAAACAAATTTACAACTTGACAAATGATCAAAGAAGTGAATTTGTGTTTCAAACTTCACATTTTTAATGTGACAAAATATATTTTTTCAAAAATATACCTTAGAAGTTATTTTTGAATTATAAAGAAATGTTTTATTGGAAAAATAAGTTTAAAAATCATAACAGCTATTCCCCCCCCCCCAAAATCAGCTCCAAACTTCCCCAAATAAACTTTTACCACTAAAAACAAAAATTGGAGTGTTCTTGTCTGGTGGTACCGTGTGACATTTAGTGGTGCCGTGTCCTTATAACGGTCAGATTTCTTCTGCCTATAAATACCAGCCCTTTTCATAGTTTTTGGGCATCCTTTTTCACTCACAACTTTCTGAGTTTAAAACTCTTAAAACAGCTTCTCTTCTTGATCATTTTGTTTAGTTTTATTTTTTTAAAAGAGTGATTCAATCATCCAACCAAGTGATCACCTTCATTCTTCTACTAGTGCAAGAGAAGAACACAAGGTATCAAAGAAGATACAAAGTGTTGTAGTTGTAGTTAGTGCACTTGTAACACTTGTTACATACTTGTTTTATCCTAGCATATGTCAAGTTCATTTTCTTTTGAGTAGTTTGTGAGAGTAGATTGTTAGCTTTAATAGAAAGTGATGGTCATTATGTATTTATAACTTTGTAATGTGTCATAGAACATGAAATAGAATAGTCAAAGGGCTCGTTGATTGGGCTAAGCTAATTGGTTATAAGTTAAGTTAAGCTAGTCTATTTTGTTATGTAGCAATATAAGCCCAATCCACAAACCAAATGAGGCCCATGGAAAGCCCATGAGCCATCTCATCTTTATGTATTAAAGCCACCACACACCTCATTTATGTGGGGTGCTTGAGTGTGTAGTGTGTGTTTATTAATAAAAGTTCTCTTCATCTCTTATTCTCTCTTTTATATATACACGGCATACATACCCTTGTACGATCTATACGAGCTTAATACTTGATTATATTGTGTGATAAGTTGATATAGTTTAGGTCCTACAAGTGGTATTAATCGCCTAACAACGATTTAGGATTGTTTGTGTCTCGTTTTTTTGATTAAAGCTTTGCAAAAAGTTGCGTTTTTTCTTCATAAAAACGTTAGCTTTTTTGTCCAAAATCTTTGATTTTTACGTTTTTTAGGATAAAGTTGTTGTCTTTTATTTAGATCTATTACTTATTAGTGCATTTTGGTTAAAAATTGAATCAAAATCATCAAAAAACATGTTTCGTATCGAACTAGAAAGATTTGGATACTTGTCGAAATTCGTCGAATTTGCTTAAAAACGTTAAAGGTCGAAACTTTATTGTTAGTTAAGTGTTTTTGAAGGTTTTTGGTCGAAAGAAATTGTTTAGAAGTTTGATTTTAGTCGTAATCTTGATCTTTAAAAAGTCAGGTAATCCATCAGAATTCAAATTTTGAGGGTTTGTTAGAATTGGTTTTAAGGGTTTGTCGGAATTGGTATTTAAGGGTTTATCGGAATTGGTTTTAAGGGTTTGTCGGAATTGGTATTTAAGGGTTTGTTGGAATTGGTTTATCGGAATTGGCCATCAGAATTCATCAAGAAAATGTTTACTTCAAGATCCAACGAGAACTCAGTATTCCCTTGCCTATATAAGTGTGTGGAATACTTCGACTAAGGAAATATATTCTAATTTGTATAAATTAGATAGATTCTATCGAAATTGCTAATTTCATCGAAATTGCCAATTTCATCGAAATTGCAAACTTCCATCAAAATTGTAAATTTCATCGGAATTGCAAAGTTCATCGAAATTGAATTTTTATCAGAATTGTAATTTTCATCGAAATTGCAACTTTCAACATTCATCAGAATTGCAAGGATTTATCGTAATTGGACTCAATGAACAGTTATTCATCGGAATTCAACCAAATCAATTGGAATTACACCAAATCCATCGGAATTCAACCATATCCATCGGAATTGAACCTTCAAAACTGACTTCTTACGACAAAACTTCAAACGGCTATAACTTTTGAACCGTAACTCCGTTTTCAGTCCGTAACCTATCAAAATGACCGTGAAAACGAGGAGAAGGACATGTTGATTGAATATACAACCCGACCTTCGAGGTCCAAATCCACTCCAAAAAGAAGTTATCAAGGTTTCTAAGTTTTTAGACCAAAATTTCACTACAACAACTGCATTTAACCTTCACCAAACACAACTCCTATATCGTTGAACCGATCCAAGATCAACTTTATCATACATTACATCATCAATGGCAACTCAGCAAGACATTCATGCAGCCGGTGCGGAAAACCGTCCTCCTATGCTTGAAAGAGGTGGATATCTTCCATAGACAAGCCATATGCTTCGCTACATCAAAACTATGCCCGATGGTAAACTCCTGCTCCAATCTATTAAGAATGGACTCTTTAAGCCTCAAAAAATTCAAGACCCTGGAGAACCAAATGGAACACCTCATGTTCTACCATTCTTTCATGAACAATCAGAAGCAGAATACACAGAAGAAGACAGGAAGCAGATCGCAGCTGATGATATGGCAATGCACTTAATCCAACTAGGATTACCACGAGAGATCTTTGCTGCTGTCGACAGTTGTGAAACTGCCTATGACATGTGGGAACGAGTTAGAAGGCTATGTCATGGCACAGAAATTGGGCAACAAGATGTTGAAAACAAGCTACTAACTGAACGGGAGAAGTTTACATCCACTCCAGGAGAATCCATTGAATCATACTATACCAGGTTCTACACTCTAATGAATGAGCTAATCAGAAACAAGTTGACACCAAGACAAATCGTGAGCAACATCAAGTTCATCAACAATCTTCAAGAAGAATGGGGACGATATGTCACTATTGTCAACCAAACCAAAGATCTACATCAGGTGAATTATGATCAGCTCTATGATTTTCTAAAGCAAAACCAAGCTGACGCTAATGAAGTAAGGAAAGAAAGATTGGCAAAGAATCATGATCCTCTTGCATTGATTGCTCAAACACCAACACCTTAGGGGGAGATTGTTAGCTTTAATAGAAATTGATGGTCATTTATGTATTTATAACTTTGTAATGTGTCGTAGAACATGAAATAGAATAGTCAAAGGGCTCGTGGATTGGGCAAAGCTAATTGGTTATAAGTTAAGTTAAGCTAGTCTATTTTGTTATGTAGCAATCCAAGCCCAATCCACAAACCAAACGAGGCCCATAGAAAGCCCATGAGGCATCTCATCTTTATGTATAAAAGCCACCACATACCTCATTTGTGTAGTGTGCTTGAGTGTGTAGTATGTGTTTATTAATAAAAGTTCTCTTCATCTATTATTCTTTCTTTTATATATACACGGCATACATACTCTTGTACGATCCATACGATCTTAATACTTGATTATATTGTGTGATAAGTTGATATATTTTAGGTCCTACATAGATCATTGTGATCTTGGAAATCTCTTATAGCTTGTGAGCTTGTGAGTTGATCAAGTGGATCAAGGGTAGATTGGGTAGATCGAGTCAAGTGAAAGTAGATCATTTTGATCTTGTTGAGATCTTGGAGATCTCTTGTAGCTTGTGGGCTTGTGTATTGATCAAGTGGATGAAGAGTAGATCGGGTAGATCGAGTCAAGTGTGTTGATTGTGTGAAGTAGTAAGGATCGTGGTAGATTGGTACTAGCTAAGATTAGTACTCGGCATTTAGCTTAGTGTCGGAAATAAGGATAAGCGACGTTGTATGGTTTTCTCCGCCTGAAGGGAGCTTTGTTGACATAGTGCTTAGAACTCTCGAGTGTGGTACTCGGGGAGTGGAGTAGGGCGAAGAAGAGCTTCGTGACCGAACCACTATAAATCTCTTTGTCCTGGTTTGATCTTTCCATCTCATTTCTTTATATTTATTGTTTATATTAGTTAGTATTGTTTAGTGTTCATATTAGTGTTGATTGATTTCACAAAAGAATCGAATCAAAGTTTTTCACAAGTAAAGTTTTAAAACAAATTAAAAACCAGTAAAACTATTCAACCCCCCTTCTAGTTTTCCACAATTGGTACCAGAGCCACGTCAGACAATATTTTAAAATAAATTGTATTTTAAAACTTGAATCGATCAATGGATTTTGACAAATATCAAGAAGGGCAATCTATGCAAAGACCACCACTCTTTGAAACCGATTGTTTTATATATTGGGAAACAAGATTCGAAACGTATGTTAAATCAAAAGAAATTGATCTTTGGCATATTATTACCGAGGGTGACTTTCAACTGATTGAAAAGAATCCGGAAACTAAAAGGGGTTAAATAGTTCCTTACAATAAACAAAGTGATAACCTTAAAAGAAAATTAGCCAAAAATGATGAGGCTAAAATGATGATTTATAATGCTTTGCCGAAACAGGAATTTGAAAGAATTTTTATATGTAATACGGCAAAAGAAATATGGAAAACATTGTTAGTCACTCACCTAGGTAATAATCAAGTCAAAGAGAACAAGATAGATCTTCTTGGGCAACAATATGAACAATTTTCCATTCCGGAAGATGAATCTATTGATAATGCTTTTGCTAGATTTAATACTATTATTACTAGTCTTAAAGCTCTTGATGAAGGTTATTCTAGCAAGAACTATGTTAGGAAGTTTCTTAGGGCTCTACATCCTAAATGGAGAGCAAAGGTCACCGCCATTGAAGAGTTAAAGAACTTGGCGACGTTATCACTTGATGAACTAATAGGAAACTTGAAGGTTCATGAAATGATAATCAAGAAAGACTCTGACATAGTCAAAGGAAAAAGCGAGAGAGTTAGATCTCTAGCATTGAAAGCCAAAAAGAAGTCTAGTGATGAGGAAAGTTCGGATTCCGATAGTGAAGACAAAGAATATGCACTAGCTGTTAGAGATTTTAAGAAGTTCTTAAGGAGAAGAGGTAAGTTCGTTAGACAACCTCGTGATGAAAAGAAGTCGTCACAAAAGAAACGAGATGAGAAGAAAGGAAAGAGTGATAGGAAATGTTTTAGATGCGGAGATCCCAATCATCTCATAGGAGAACGTCCCAAACCACCGAGAACCAACAACCAAAGAGATTTCATAGGAGGCTCTTGGAGTGATAGCGATGAAGAAGAAGAAAAGAAGCCCAATGACGAAACATGTCTTATGGCTCAAGCTTCAAATGAGGTACATTCCGACTCTTCTTATCATAGTGATGATAATTCGTCAATAGATGATAATAGACTATATGATGAATATAATAAGCTATGTGAAGTAAGTTCTAAAATCATAAGTAGAAACAAAACACTAAAAGCAACATTGCATGAACTCGAAGTGCAAATTTTAGAACTAAAAGACCAAGTTAAAAGATTTGAGAAAAATAAAGAAGTAGATATTGGATGTAGGTCATGCTTTTGTCTTTGAGTAGAGAATGAAAAACTCAAAGAAAATGCAGTTAAAATCATTAAGTTTGAAAAAGGAACTAAGGCACTTAAGGACATGCTTGAAAACATTAGATATAGTGAACATGCCGGAGTGGGCTTAGGATTTGACCCAAATAAATCTTCTACAAGTGAAACTAAACAAGTAAAATTTGTAAAATCTGAGGAATCTGAAAAAGCAGAGGACGGTACCTCTAAAGGTACAGACAGTACCACTAAAATTAGTGGTACCGTGGTACCGTCTGGTGCTAAAGTCAGAACAGGGTCAATTTTAAAAAATAACTTAAGTCCTAAACCGAGTCACATAGTAGTTAATAATGTCAAAGTACCTATTGCTAGTAAAAAGGAAGTCAAAAGTTTTTACAAACCTTTGTCAACCCCCGGGCTTGGTTTTGTAAAACCCGATACTAGATCAAAGACTCCTCCACCTAGAAAAACAAATGTTCCTAAACCTTGGTCAAGAACTCCTCTGCCGAGAGGTAACTTTAGAAGACAAAGTTATCCAAGTAATTATCCCATAACTTGGAATAACCGTCAACTACAAAGTTACTTACCATGGAAAATTTGTCCTCCGTTCCAACATCCTAACCAAATGCAACTAATGCATGGGATGTTTAATACTAACAACTTTGGACCCATGAGATATTGGGGACCAAATGTTTGAATCTTTGTCTTATTCAATAGATATGCTTGGGAATCGACTTGGAGCCCGATGAATGGGTCAAGGATAGTGGATGCACTAATCATATGATGGGTAACCGGAGTCTATTCTCATCATACAAGGCTTACAACAAAGGTAATGTCACTTTCGTTAGCAAACTTAAGGGCAACATCATAGGCAAAGGTACGATTACTCAAGACTCCCTCACTATTAGAAATGTTGAGCATATAGATAACTTAGGATTTAACTTGCTTAGCATTAGTCAAATGGTAGACAATAAGTGTAGAGTTATATTTTCCGAAGAGGGTAGTGAGATCACTAAGAATGGTAAGACCATTGGCAAAGGAGTTAGAAAGAATGGCTTATTTGTTATGAAAATAGGAAATAAGCCTTAGGATAAGATTTGTCTAGCAACCATAGATGATAACTCTACTCTATCGCATAGGAGACTAGGTCATGCCAATATGCGTTTGATACAATCATTGGCGTCTAAGGAACTAGTTAGAAATCTACCTAAGATTAAGTTTAATAAACACTTTTTTGATGCTTGTAAAGTTGGAAAACAAGCTCATTCTAGTCACAAAGCTAAGAATATGGTCTCGACCTCTAGATGCCTAGAACTCCTTCACATGGACTTATTCGGTCCATCCGCCGTACGGAGATACGGAGGAAATTACTACACCTTAGTAATAGTTGATGACTACTCTAGATATACTTGGACTAGATTTCTTAAGAATAAGACACAAGCTTTCGAGGAATTCGAAATATTTAGTAAGAAGGTCCAAAATCAACGAGGGTGTATAATAGTCTCAATTAGGACGGATCATGGTCGGGAATTTGATAATGAAGTGCAATTTGGAGTATATTGTGATGCTAATGGTATTACACATAATTTCTCGGCTCCATGCACTCCACAATCAAATGGGGTAGTTGAGCGAAAAAATCGTACTCTACAAGAGATGAGTAGAACGATGTTGAATGAACAATCAATTCCGTAAAAGTTTTGGTGTAATGCGGTAGACACCTCAACTTACATACTTAATAGGATTCTAATTAGACCTATCTTAGGAAAAACACCATACGAAATCTAGAATGGTAGAAAACCTACTCTATATTACTTTAGAGTGTTTGGAATCAAGTGCTTCATACTAAACACTAAAGACTACCTCACCAAGTTTGACCCAAAGTCTTATGTGGGGACCTCGGTTGTACACGGTTAAGGTGGTTAAACCTTGTATCTTTGTGTATGAGATATATTGACTTAATATGATTAAGCACGCGGAATTTACTTAACCACACTTAGAAGGTTGTGTATGTTATGGAAATGGAAGAATTATATTTGTTACTTAACAATGAACAAAGAAAGTATTTCACTAAACGATTCAATATTATTCCAAATAATACGAGTGATCTTGTGTTACTCACTAGGGTTACAAAACCTTGAATCTTATGTTACAACTTGTGATTTGTGTTTGTTCTATGTTCTAACAGTTATTCAATTATATTATTTTTGTTACTACATAATCACTAGTCTAAGATCTCTTTTATAGTTGCAAAAGATCTTTACAAATTGCTTAAAAGTCTTGACCGACTTACTTGGTTAACTTATGCATATAGGTGTCAGTACATAAGATACAACATGTATCTATGTATACAACTTGTTAACTAAGCACATGGAGTAAGATATTATCTACCGTATATGTTTGACCAAAATACAATAAATATCTTTTCGATCTTATCCACTTAATCAGCAGAGTGTTCTCTATCAGCAGGAAGAATCTATCGCTATGAGCAGAATCATCAGCAGAGTTGTTAAGCCTATCAGCAGAGTCATTGCACTAAACAGCAGAGTCAATGTACTAAACAGCAGAGTCAACATCATCAGCAGAAACATACTTGGAGTATTTCCCGATTAAGAACTTCATGAATATTTAATTCCTAACAATCCTCCCCTAAACATGTGAATCATTTCAAACATGTTTTCTGAATTAAATGAGGACTTATCTTGAGAAGATCTTTCAAACACTTCATGAATCTGAACTGATCTGCTCTATTCTTCTTTGACTTTAGCAATATCAAAACATTGTACCAAAAGATGGTGCAATTTCCTTGGATGGAGGAATTGTAAGAGGCAATGATGCTGTGTATCTTGGATGCTTGTTTCAACAAGTGAAATCATCTAACCAGCATGTCTTTGAAGTGAAATTGAAACTTTTCTTCGTTTGATCTAGATAGAACTTTCTCCGTTGGAATGCTTCATCCCTTCTAGATATTTGATCTGTTCTAATCATTTTCAACCTCTACATCATCTTGTATGCTCTTGTCTTCTCCTTCCATATAATGGTTTATTCTTCCTTTTTCTGGGAAATTATTTCCTCCCCTGAAGAAAATAACTTTTGTTTCCTCCCCTTGTTTGGAAGATCTCACTATGTACTAAAGAACTTCTCTTCATATCACCTGATCTATCAGTTTGAACTTGTTTTCAGACAATATTGTACATGTAGCCATCAATTCCTTAAGAGTTTAAGTTGCTGTCCTCATCACTTCTAGGTGTGATAACTCCTATGAGAGGTGAATCAGTGGACATTTTGATTCATAATCCATCAATGAATGGTTTTTCTGAATCCTTGAAAATCCTTTTAAGAAATCATTTAACTTAGTAGTATGTTCATGATTTTTAGAATTGAAAAATCATACTACATTCAACCATTTTGAAAGAATCAAGTGTATAACAGACACCTAATCAAAATTTCGGTTTAAAAATAACCTCTGGTTGTGTGAGAACCAATGTATTTCAGTTATCACTAACTGCCTGTGAAAAGATAAATCTATTCAAAAGATTTTCTTGACAGGGTTTCCAGCTCATAGTAATTGTTACCTCCAACACAAGTGTTAGATTCACTTTTACTAGCTGTTATTTCTATCAGATGTCCTTAGACTAACTCATTATACTTGAAAGTATAAAATGATAGAAATTGAGTTGTATCAGTTACTATCTGATCAACTAAGTCATCAATTCAATGTGAAATATCATAACTAGATTTCAAGAAAGAAGTTTTAAGGAGGTTTAATTCCTAAACTCAGTCCATCATAAATCTACTATGGTCAGCAATTTGATAAGAATTCTGCTGTTCCCATTTCACTTGAAATATCCTTTGTGTTCTCATATTCATACCTGAAATAGTTAGTCTAAAACCAAAAGAACAATGTACAAAGTACTTGTCTTGCATTAGTATAATCATAAAACCAACTGTATGAATAACACAATTCAAATTTTGATATATTAGCAGTACCTTATAAATCCAGCAGTACCAACAAAAATTTATGTACAAAAACACATCATATTGAAAATTTAAAGATTAAGCATTCCAATACTTGCAATTAAGTACTGAAACCTTGAAACATCAAAAGCTTTTGTTAATAGATCTGCAAAATTATGCTCTGAAGCAATTTTAAGAACTTGAATTAATCTTTTCTCATTGCAATCTCTTATAAAGTGATGCCTAATTTCAATGTGTTTTGTTTTAGAGTGTTGTACAGGATTTTTAATAATACAAATTGTACTACTATTATCAATATAAATAACAGTGTTTAAGAAATTGTACCCATAATCAAGAAGTTGGTTTTGAAGCCATAGAACTTGACTAGAGCAACTTGCAGCAGCTATATATTCAGCTTCAGTTGTTGAATTTGCCACACTTGTTTGCTTCTTACACTGCCATGAGACAAGTCTACACCCAAGGAATTGACATCCTCCAGTTGTTGACTTTCTGTCTAAGCTAGCACCAGCATAATCACTATCCGAATATGCTACCAAGTCAAAAGGAGATTCTCTAGAATACCATATACCCAACCTTGGTTGACCTTTGAGATATCTAAAAATTCTCTTGACTGCAATTAAATGAGAAACCTTTGGAGTAACTTGAAATATTGCACATACACAAACAGGAAACATGATATCAGGTCTAGATGATGTAAGATACATCAAGGAGCCTATCATAGATCTGTAACTGTGTACATCTACATTTTCTCCATCTTCATCTTTCAGAAGGTGCTTCTCTGGGTCCATTGGTGTGCTTGCAATTTTTGAATCAGCAAATTGAATTTTTTCTAAGTATCTCTGCAACATATTTGTCTTGACTAATAAATATGCCTTCAGATGATTGCTTAACTTGCAAACCCAAAAAGAATGTAAGTTCTCCCATAGAACTCATTTGAAACTTATCTTTCATAAGCTTCTCAAATTCTAAACACATTTCCTTCCTTGTAGATCCAAAGATAATGTCATCCACATACACCTGCACTAACAGAAGATCCTTCTTGTGCTGTTTGATGAAAAGTGTCTGATCAATCTTTCCTCTTTGAAATCCATTTTTTAATAAGTAGGAAGCAAGTGTTGCATACCAAGCTCTTGGTGCCTGATGAAGGCCATAGAGAGCTTTCACTACTCTGTACACTTTGTTTGGATGTAATGGATCAATGAAACCAGGAGGTTGTGAAACATACACCTCTCTTCCAATTTCACCATATAAAAATGCGCTTTTGACATCCATTTGATAGACTGTGAAGCCTAAAAATGAAGCATAAGCTAGAAACAGCCTAATTGCCTCAATCCTTGCTACTGGAGCATAAACTTCATCATAATCTATTCCTTCTTCTTGTGTGTACCCTTGTGCTACTAATCGAGCCTTATTCTTGATCACAATTCCCCTTTCATCCCTTTTGTTCTTAAAAACCCATCTAGTGCCAATTAGCTTTTCACCTGTAGGTAAATCAGTTAGCACCCAAACCTTTTGAATCTTGAACTGAAGAAGCTCTTCTTGCATAGCCTCTAACCAGCTTGAATCATCTAGGGCTGTAAGAATATTCTTTGGTTCCTTTTGAGAGAGAAAACATACAAATAAACATGAGTTTGAAAGTTCATGTTGTTTTGAAGCATAAAGGGCATCAAGAATCCCTTGTTGGTCTGAAGAGACCAATTGTCTTCTTGTCTTCACACCAGATTGTACATCTCCAATCACATTATCTAGGGAATGAACTTTGTGAATTCTTGTGTGTGGGGTTGTTGGAACTTGATAGTTAAGTGGAAGATTACTAAAATCCACTTCATTTTCAGAGAATTCTGCTTCTTTTGTGTGTGATGGCCCTATATCAGAAGTATTTGGCCCAACAGCAGAGTGTTCTGGCTTATCAGCAGAATGTTCTTGCTCATCAGCAGAGTGTTCTTGCTTATCAGCAGAGTGTTCAGCAGGAACAAATATACTATCAGCAGAAACATTTTGTTGATCCATAGTTCCATCATCCTTTCTTTGAGCCTCAACATCTTCTTTTGCTTTACCAGACGAAGATTCATCAATGTTTGAAGCTAAATCCACACTGGTACTTGACCACAATGGCATAATGACATCAGATTGATCTTTATCTAACTCCACCTCATTTGTTGCTTGTGAACCTGAAAAATTATTAGTTTCTGCAACAACAAGTAAATAATTCATAGAGTTTGTTATATAATCAAGATCAAATATCCATTTGGGTCCTTGACCTACTACATTGGATTTGTTTTCCTGAAACTCCACATGTAGTTCTTCTTGAACTTTTTCAGTTCTTAAGTTGTAAACTCTAAAAGCTTTGCTAACAAGAGAATATCCAACTAAGAAACCTTCATCTGCTTTACCATCGAATTTTCCTAAATGGTCTACGGTATTGAGAATTGTCACATGACATCCAAAAGGTCTAAGAAATCCTATTGCAGGAGTTCTACCATTAAAGAGTTCATATGATGTCTTATTGTGAGGCTGCACAACTAAAACTCTATTTTGAACATAGCAAGCAGTGTTAATTGCCTCTGCCCAAAAGATTATAGGTAGCTTGGAATCAGCTAACATTGTTCTAGCAGCTTCAATTAGTGTTCTATTCTTTCTTTCAACCACTCCATTCTGTTGTGGTGTTCTAGCAACACTATATTCTCTCCTAATACCCTTTTCTTTGCAGAAATCATCCATAACTCTATTTCTAAACTCTGTCCCATTATCACTCCTAATGACTTTTACTTTCTTGCTTACTTGGTTTTCTATCAGTGTAATGAATTCCTTAAGGATGCTTGATGTCTCATCCTTAGAGGCTAAAAAGAAAACCCATGTAAATCTGCTATAGTCATCAGTTATAACAAGACAATATTTTTTATGTTGTATACTCCTTACTGAAACTGGTCCAAATAAGTCCATATGCAGCATAAACAATGACTGATTGATAGAGTTAAAAATTTTGGGCTTACAAGTGGCTTTGTGTTGTTTGCCTTTTAGACAAGCAATGCATGTTTGATCATTTTCAAATCTTTTGTGAGGTAAACCTCTTACCAAACCATTCTTAACAATTTTATTTATGGTTTTGAAGTTAATATGACCAAGCCTTCTATGCCATAACATTGATTCATCCAATGTGGCCTTTGATACAAGACAAGTTAAATCATTTTTAGGAATGATGTTCTTCATATCAACACTATACATGTTGGCCTTTCTAGGAATTCTAAGAAGTGCTTGATTTTCATCAGGCATCTTAAAATCCTTAGATAGAACAAGACATTATGTGTCAGTAAAAAGGACATTATTCTTTTTGTCACACATTTGTGAAACACTAAAAAGATTATACTTTAACTCTTGTACATAGTACACATTTTCAAAATCTAAATTTCCGGTTTTAATAGTACCTTTACCAGAAATTTTGCCACGAAAACCACCTCCAAAGGTAACATATCCTCCATTGAATTCTTGAAAATCTGAAAGATAAGACATGTTGCCTGTCATGTGATTGGAACATCCACTATCTGAGTATCCTTGATCTTGATGATCAATAGAATGTCCCTGCACACAAATAAGAAAGTTAGTTTTCTTTGGGGATCCAAGCCATTACTGACTTGAATCTGCCTCTTGCATCAATATAATTTAATCTTTTAAGGACAGTTGATGCAACATTGGATTTTTGAATCCAACATGCTGAGGCCTTAACAGCATTTGCCCTATTACCCTTAGCAGCAGAGTGAATAACATGTTCAGCAGAGTTTGCTAACTTTGAAGTCACACCCTTTGGTCTCCAAATCTGTTTGTGGACCACTGCTTTTGTTTGAATGGGTCTTAGAACAGTTTTAGATGCATGTATGAAAGTTGTTTTTGCATCCTTAGCTGTTGATTTTGGGTTAATTGTCATAAATGGTCGAGCAGCAGAGTAAAATTTGCTATCAGCAGGATCATTTGGTCTATCAGCAGAATCAGATTTTGAGATAGACTTGCTTTTGACTACTCTGGGGTTTGATTTCTTAGAACTAGAGTGAAAGTGAGATTTAGGTGTTTGCCTTTTGTGATTCACTCTATGGTTTTCATACCCAGATACCCTTTGGTTGCAGAAAGCTGCAAGATGGTCAAAACTACCACATGTATAACAAGCTTTATTGTAAAATGCAAAGTCATCACCTAATTGGTTAGACTTGAGGTTGTTCCAATTCCTTTGGTTACCTCTGGGCTTGTTTGTAGTTCTATATTGTTCACAATATCTAACTGGTTTCCTAACAGTCTTAACATTTGACTTAGGCCTGTTAGTGTTGTGATTGACTATCTTAGGAATACTTGTTCCTACTTTCTTAACCAATACAGGTTTAGACATAACCTGTTCTTCTTCACTATCACTATCAGTTGTACAATCTTCAACAACTATAGCATCTCCTTTCTTAACAAAGGACACCTTGTCCTGATAAGATAAAGTTTTATCTAAACTTTTACTTACCTTTTCTATCTTAGGAGATTTAGTGACCTTAGAACCATATTCCATGATTGGTTCTTGAAACTCAGGTAACCCTGTGAGTGCTAAATCAATACCTGGAGGTGAATGAACACCTCTGTATGGTGGGGGTACAGACTTAAATCCAACACCAGAATTAACCTTATCAATAACTTGGGCTTCCCAAAGCTTATTGAATCCTTCTGAGGAATGTGCTAAAACATCCACAGAAACCTTTACATTTTCTCTTTCATTCTTGTGTTTAGCTAATGATTCATTCAACTCAACAATACACTCATTTCTGATCTTAATGTCATTTTTTAGTATATTGATGTCATCAGCAAAATGAATTTCATTATTTTTAAAATGTAAGACTTGTTTTTCTAAAACAGCTAGACCTCTTTTGTGATTAGCCAAATTAAAAAGAGAGTTAAGTAGCTCTTCTTTATGAGCTTCAAATCTCTTATTAAGGTCTTCATAAGCTTTAAGATTAGGACATGATTCAGTACAAGATGTAATATTGTTTACCTCTGAATCAGAATGGGCCATTAGAGCAAATTCATTGGCCAAAAGAGTAGCATTCGGTGGTGCATCCTCTTCAATAGCCATAGAGCTCCAATCATAACCAATACCATCAATAGCCAACATAGCCTTTGGCTCTTCAACAGTAACTTCCTTTTTCCTATCTTGCTTATACCATGTGTTTCTATTCTCCTGCTTTCTTGGGCTTCTACACTCCTTAGCAAAGTGTCCTAACCTATGACAGTTGAAACACTCCACTTTCTTCTTATCAAACCCTGTAGTATCATTACCATTTATGGTAATTTGCTTCGCAGTTCTTTGCCAATGCTTCTTGGCTCTCATGCTGAGCAAAGCAACCTGCCATTTGATGTCCATCTCTTCCAAATCATCACTATCAACCTGCTCAAGGTCTTCATGATTTAGAGGAGAACCACTAGACTGACTAGATATAAATACATAGAATGCTGGATCACCAAGTCCTGCAACAGTCTTGTGTGCACTAGTAGAAGAACCACCATTTGTAGCATTAGAAACACCTTCAACTTTCTTCTACCTCTTCAGCCTTACTAATACTAGGAGATGACAAAAGTGCCACGTTCCCAGAACTAGTACCATAGGTTCCAGACTTTCTAAGACTTTGTTCAACAATTTTGAAGTTGTTGTACAAATCATTAAGCTTCATTGTTTCAATGTCTGGTTTGTTCATCCAGACAATAACATGAGTGTGGAACTCATCAGGTAGACTTCTTAAAAACTTCATGTTGAGATCTTCCTTCTCTGTCTCAACACCCAACACAGCTAACTGACTGACAAGCTTATGTAATCTTGAGAATAGCTTATCAAGAGATTCATTACTAAAAGCAGTAAAGTTTTCAAATTGTTGCTTTAGTAGTGTCTTCTGTGTCTTTTTGGTAGTTTCATTACCACCAAAGTATGCACAAATCTCTTCAAAAAGAGTTTTTGCATCAAGATACTTGTTAAATGATAGCATCTGCTCACCAGGAATGGTCATGAGCAGCAAATTTCTTGCTTTCTGATAATTTCTCTTCAGTATCTTCTCTTCATTTGACATTGGTCCAGTATTTCTTTTCCTACTTGTTTTACCTTCTAGGACAACCTCTGAGTAGCTTGGTGAAAAAGAATCACCATATATAATTATATCCCAAAGAGTATAATCTTGGACCATGAAATATTGCTCAATTCTCATCCTCCATAACTCAAACTCATTGGGTTTGATCATGGTGGAAATGGTGGTGGTGGAACTCCTGGTCTCCATAAATACCTACAAGTAATTAGTTAGCAATAAAGTATCCGGCACTTACAGGTTCGGACTTCGAGATCGTCAACAGCATAGTGTGAAGACTTTCTCTAATCCTTGCCAAGGCCGTTCCTGAACCAGATGTCCTCGAGAGAGCTAACTCAGATACACCAAAGTGTACCAACGATTCAGGTGAGCCGCTAAAGTATACTAAAGTATCACTCCACGACTGTAGACTATTTGGAGCTACCTCGAACACTAAGCGTAATCTACAAGGGATTACCGAAGTGACCTGCTGTCAAGGCTGTTTGATGTTGACCCTGGCAGGAATTTCCACTCAATCACTGAGAATCACAATTGTGAGTTCCCTCATGAATGTTCTTGGCAGATTACTAAGATCTGCGTAGGACTCTTGTAATTTAGAACTGGTGTCCTTATTCTTGAACAACCAGTGTAGAAATATTAAGTGTTCCTAAGAGATCTTTTGATGTATCTCGCGGCTCTAGACTCGATTTAGTGCTCATTGGTTTTTAGTCATCGGAGGCATGGAGCAGAGTGCCTCCTTTTCAATATCAACTCATCTCGAAATGAGAGGTTGATAGATAATGAAGGGTTCTCCGTGAGAAATGAAACAAATATCTTTTGAGAGACACTTGAGTGGCTAGAAGGTTTAGTGCAGTGCGTCACTGGGTCCATGACGGCTTAGTCTTCAATACCGGTGTCACCGTAGTAACAACCAGTAGCATATGAATTGAACCCGGTTTCTGCCCTAAGGTTGAACATATGGAGGGCTCTTTCTTTTCACCCTTTCTTTTACTTTTCTTTTTAATTCTTCAACCCCATCTTTATTCTTTAATTTCTTTACTCCTTTTTTATTAATCATACCTAAGGACTTTCTGATTCTAACTCTTGGTGTTGTCCATGGGTAGATCCATCTGGCTCTGGCGGATCATAGGACGGTTTCCTAACCTTAGTCACCTTATAACTTCATGACTATCCTATGTTGCCAATAACCAATCATTTGAAAAATCTCTCAAAGTGTTTAAGACTGTAAGACATATATTGTTTACACTTTGAGAATTTTACATTTTCAGAAAATACTCCCCCTTCACATGTGCTCATAAGTTTTTAATATAAATTTGCACACGTTGGGTGGAGTTAGCACTTTTGAATTGATTGATTTTCAGTGAATATGACCGTTGCGAGACACGTTTACATCACTAGTTAGACTAGCTTGAAATTATTACCCGTCCAGGTCATATTCAACGAAGAATCTCTCGAAAGCGGTACACTCTACTCAGACAAGTCCTTTGCGAGACACATTTACATCACTGGATAAACCAACTTGAAATTATTACCCGACCAGGATAAGTCTTTTCGATTAATGACATTTAACTTTCGTCAATTCGAGGGTACAATCTGAGTCGAGCTCATGCGAGATTTCATTCTTTTAGTTACCATATTTTAATCACATACTTATTCTCCCCCTCAAAAATAGCATATTCATGTTGTTTTTGGAAAACTTTTGATTAAAAATATGCTTTTTGAGGTTTACGGGAAGAATTTCAACAAGAACTTATGTTTTGACCAAAGATTTTGTTTCAAGTACTCTCCCTCAACAAGTGAAATCACCTTTTAAGAGGGAATACCTTTGTTAGCCTCAGCTTTGCATGACTCCATCAGTATATTTTCCTTGATGGCCTCAGAGATGGCTATTTGTTCAGGAGTTGGTGAGGTAATGCTTGTTAATCTTTCAAAAAGTTTAAGTCAAAGTTCTTCTAGAGTTGATTCTTTAGGCTCCGTCGGTTGGGTTTGAAGGACAAGTGGAACTGTAGCCACAATATTCTTGACCATATCTTCGATGTTTGGCTCAAGATATTCTTCTACCTTCTTAGATGCAATCTTAGGCAAGTACTTCTTCAATTATACTTTAGTGTTGCCTTTGATCGCCGTAAGCATCCTTTCTTGGACATCATCAGAAAGGAACTCATCGACACGAGCTTTGGTGTTTTGAAGCTCGTTCACTTATCCTGCAAGGCTGGTGACCATATTTGTCAAAGTTTCGATTTGGTCATGAAGCTGGTTATCTTTCTTGGCTCGTGCCAGCTTTGCGGCCTGCTTCACTCTTTTTGAAGCTTGGGAGATTGCTTCATCCCTTTTGAGCCTAGTCATCTTTTTTGATTTCTTACTTGTCTTGCTTGTTGTTGCTTTTGTTGTTGGTGGTGAAGCGTTTATGGATGATTCTAGAAGTTTTTGAACTTTGGGTGGAGAAGCTTGCTTAGATACTGGAGGTGTTTCATGGGTAATTGGTGGAGAGTGTGGAGGAGTGGTTGGAGGTGTTTGAATATATCGGTCAGCTTCCTTTTCCTCAGCCAACCTTTCTTCTTCCCCAATTTTCTTTTCTAATTCCAGCTCTGCAGCAGCTTTTCTGAGCACTTCATCATCACTAAGCACCTTCTCTGTCTCATCATCCTCATCCATGTCAAAGTCTCTAGCCTGTTCATCTTCCTCCTTTTCCTCATCATTACCGGGTTGATTAACCGGATCTGACTGAGGTGGAATAACTTCTTTTACAACCCCTGACCCACCGGGTTGATTAACTGGATCGAGGAGGGTCTGGGTTTCATCAAGTTCTTTGGCGATTTCCTCATCTAATCTCATCTGTTCTTCAAGCATCATCTTCCTCTGCCTTTCTTTATCAGCTTTAAAGGACACACGGCTTTCTTATAAAGCAATCTTAGTAGCAATTTCTCCCTTGTAGATTTTTTGGTTCATCATCGGTCTCTGTTTCAGAACTGGATCCCTCTTCTTCAACAATCTTTTCTTCTTCTGGCTCGGGCTTAACAATCTTAACCGGAACTCTCCTCTTTGTGTATTTAGGAGCAGCTGGTTTGATCTTCTTAGATGTGCTAGAAGTGCTGCCTGACTTGCTTCCTTCCTTTGATCGAGTCCTAGCTGGAGCAGGCTCATCATCGTACTTGCAGAAACCTATATGTCCCTCATTGAATGCTTTATCATAACTGATGTACGCTTTTGTTTTCTTAATCTTTTCCGTCAGAAGAGCTTCAGGTAGTCGCATCCCTTGTTTACGTGTGCTTCCTTTAGGGATGTAGACTGAACTGATGGTTTTATCCATAGCAAGTAAATGCTTTTCTTGGTCTTCAAAACGTTGAGGGATGTCATTGTTGCCTTCAAGTAGGTGATAGATGATAAGCTTGGTGTATCTAACAAATGGAATTTTGGTGAGAGGTTTGAGGTAGTGACTTTGAATTTGGAAGACTATGTCCTCCCAGATAAGTTGGACATAGTCAATTTGCTTCTGGTTCACAATGCCCCAGAAGATTTGTAGATGAGACAGATGAGGGTTCTCATGTCTGCTTTCCCTTCCAGAGACTGATCGGGCCAAGATGTAATATATTGTTCTCCAAGGTTGTGGGATAAGCTTGGCTTCAACCTTGGAGAATCTCTTCAATGGCTTGTCAGGTTGTACATCATAGCCAATCTCCATAAGAAAGTTGAGAACATCTTCTTCAGTGGGTGTTGATATCTACAGTCACTTCCTTTCAGTGCAAGTAAAAGATTCTTCTCCCAAGTCTAGCTTCATTGTGTGCCACATTTGATGAATGTAAAACTCGGGAATAGAAGCGGACTCGTCTAGCATGCTCCTACACTTATGCAACTTGAGAACCTCTATGGCTATCTGACAGGTTGGTTCCGCACACTTTATCTTGTGAAATGCCACGCGAGCATTGTTCTTGCCAATCTCCACATCGTAGTCTTGTGGAAAAACGTCTTCTTTGATGAGCATTGGGAGTGGTTGTTGTGCTGCCATTTGAGATATCTGAAACATCAATCAATATAGATTTGCAGGATACATGAATGTTAGCAAATTGTTAATCTTGTTATTACTCATGTGACCCTTTTGTTGCTTAATTTGATTTTACATGTTTTAGTATTGTGTGGATTACAAGTTAGAAACTGATTTTATGAAATTGCACATCAATCAATTTCGACAACTTGGGATTGAATTTCGACAGTTATAATTAATTGCGACAGATCTCTATAATTGCGACAGTTTTGGCCAATTCTGATGGTTTTTGAATTCCGACAGATTTTAATCCAATTCCGATGACATTTGATCAATTCCGATGGAAAAATCTGAATTGCAATAAGCCATGTCCAATTGCGATTGAAATTTGGAATTGCGATAAAGTTTGCCCAATTACGATGAAAATTTTGAATTTCGACAATTTTTGTGCAATTGCGACAATTTTATCCAATTTCGATGAATTTTGCAATTCCGACAAGGCATATCCAATTTTGACAGATATTGCAATTTCGAAAATTTCTTATACAAGAAATTGCGACAAACACTGTAGACGTACATTTTCTTGATTCTTTGTCGAATTTTGATTTTCCTATCCAATTGAAATCATATCACAAGTTATAATATACTCATTACTTTCATTTATACACTTCTAAACACTGTATATCAAATTTGAAGGCAATTTCGACAAACCCTATTACTCAGAATCATGGAAATTCATTCTAACTTGTTAGATGTTTGTTTGTTCGATTCCAATAGATTCCTCTGATGTTTCAGAGTTCATTGGTCCATATATTAACACTTTTTAGCCATGAATCCAAAGTTGTCAAAATCGCGCCTAGGCGCTAAGGCGCAAGAGGCTCTAGCCTTGGGGCTTTTTTTAGATCGAGGCTCACGACATGCATGAATCCCACAAAAAGCGCGCGCCTTGGGGCTTTTGCGCCTTGGTGCGCTTTTTGCGCCTTGGTGCGCCTAGAAGATGTAACAGGTTTTTGAGCTTTTTTTCTAAATATTAAGATAAGATACATGGGCCTTATAAGTTATATACATGGGCCTTTTAAGTCATAGGGTGAGTATTTGTATGATTTGTAAATTTAAACTGATTTTATGTTTATTTTATTGATTGAAATTTTCTTTAAGAAATTACTTTGTTTCATTAAGTATTTTTATTTATTACATATTATCATGAAAATGTGCCATTATGACTTGAGTATAAATACGTTGCTTGCTTGATATTTTGGGTTAAATTGTGAGCTTTGTTAAATGTTAGTCTGCAAGTGTAGGAAACAAGCATATTTAGTCTGATATGAATTTTAATCTCTATATAGGTCATCGAGCAAAAGAGGTGATCTGTTTGAAAAGTGACAACTGGTCCATTTTAATCTTTATAACGACAATATGTGTCATGTATTAAGTATTTTAATGTTATTTTGTATTATTTAAGCTACATAAATGGTCATATATGTTATAAAAAAACTTAATGTATTTAGTGCGCCTCGTATTCATGAATCCCGCGCCTTGGAGTGCGCCTCGCCTCGAGGCTCTTTGACCCCCTTTGTGCCTTAGTGCGCCTCGAGCCTTTCAAAACACTACACATCTAAATTCATTCAAATGTGTTTCTGGGTTTGATTGAATGATCAAATCATGTTATACGACTTATAAGAACAGTATCCCAACCAATTAATTAGGCCAAAACATACTTATATGACTTTCCCCAAATATAACGTATGAACCCTATTTTTGAACAATCATCAATTTGAGTTTCTGGTGTGATTAAACACTCACAACATGTTTAGGACTCAATTCCGACCATATCCCACCATTCAATTTAATCTCAAACATTCAAAATCATATAAACCCAATTCGACATAAACCCAAATTTAATTTTGTTCGATTAAGACAAATTGAGCCGTTGGATCACAAAATCCTTAAAAACCATGTCTTATTATCATACAAACATTTTAAAAACACTCACAGATTTAGGATTTCTTGAACGGATTAGAAGATTGAATTTTGTTCGTTGATCTTGGTGGGTGAAAAGTAAATGGTGTAGGTGAAATGTAATAACTACGATTCATGTGCAGTTATTGCATATTTTTGTTTTGTTAAAATTTTAAGTTTTCACCTTTGTCACATTAAGTCCCTTAACCACATAATATTTCAATTAAGGTCCTTACTCACAAATCATTAACTAGACTTGACATAATTTTGACAAGAACAATTTAATACTCCCCCTTGACTTATGAGTATTTGAAAAATATTTTTAAGATCAAGGAGGGTATCACACAGATAATATTACCACCACTTTATAAAGCAACATTTTTTAAGAAAATATGCAAGTACAAATTTTAATGAGAATTTTAAAATTTGAATTTCATACTCCCCCTCAACACTTGTTCGGAAAGAATTGGTAATGTGTTTAAATGAACAAGGTGTTGATGGAAATTTTGTACTTGCATTTTTTTTAAGTAAAAATAGAAAATCTTTTTGTGTTTTTGATAAAATATTTACAAAGATAGTTTTGGTGTTTGACTTTCTTAGTTGTTTGTAAGAAAGTTGTTTAAATCTTCTGGAGTCAAAACACCTCATACCAATTTGGTGAACTAATTCCACAAATCTTGCATGAGGCAAGGCTTTGGTGAATAAGTCTGCCAATTGGTATTCAGTACCCACAAAATATAATTCAATAGTACCCTGTTCCACATGCTCCTTGATGAAATGATATCAAAGTGCAATGTGTTTTGACTTCGAGTGTTGAACGGTGTTACATGAGATAGAAATGGCACTCTTGGAGTCGCAGTACATGGGAATCTTGTTGAAAATGTAACAGTAGTCCATCAGTTTTGATCGCATCCAGATGACTTGAGCACAACATGCTGACATGGCTACATATTCAGATTCTGTAGACGATAATGAGGTACAATCCTGCTTCTTTGACTACCAAAATACAAGTTTGTCTCCAAGAAACTGCACTCCCCCAGATGTACTTTTACGTGTATCTAAACATCCTGCATGATCAGCATCTGAAAAAGCAATTAGTTCAAAACCAGAATCCTTCAGATACCAGATCCTCAAATGGATGGTTCCCTTTATGTATCGAAGGATTCTTTTAACCTCAGAGAGGTGTCTTTCAGTTGGTCGAGACTGATAGCGAGAGCAAAGATATACAGCAAAAACAATATCTGGTCGGCTAGCTGTTAGATACATGAGTGACGGATCATACTTCGGTATTTAGTAGGGTCAATTGGTGTCCAATGTAAATCAACATCCAGCTTTGGAGATGATGCAGACATAGGAGTATTATGCCATGTTTCTTTAAAATCTCTAGAGCATATTTGGACTGATTTAGAAAAATACCACGGGGGGATTGATGAACTTGAAGTCCTAAGAAGAACGTAAGTTCACCCATCATAGACATCTCAAAATTTTGTTTCATTAGTTTAGCAAAAGCATTTGAGTACTTTTTATGTGTTGAACCAAAAATGATATCATCAACATAAATTTGAACAATTAAGATGTCCTCCCCGTGTTTTTGAATAAAAAGTGTAGGATCAACAGATCCTTTGGTAAAGTGATTAGCAATTAAGAATGCGGACAGTTTATCGTACCATGCCCTCGGGGCTTGTTTAAGGCCATAGAGGGCTTTCTTGAGTCTGTACACATGATTTGGATGATCTGGATCAATGTAGCCCTCTGGTTGTGTGACATACACTTCTTCACAGAGTTGCCCATTCAGGAATGCAGTCTTTACGTCTATTTGATAAACGGTGATGCTCTTGTGGGTAGCATACACTAGAAACATGCGGACAGCTTCAAGTCTAGCCACTGGTGCAAAGGATTCTTCAAAGTCAATGCCTTCTTCTTTGCTGAAACCTTTGGAAACCAGACGAGATTTGTTACGAATAACTATTCCATCAGCATCCAGTTTGTTTTTCCAAATCCATTTAAGTCCGACAACATTCTACCAATTACCAAACTTCAAGATGTTTGAATTGATCAAGTTCTTCTTGCATTGATTCAATCTAATTGTCATAAGTCAAGGCTTCTTTAATATTCTTTGGTTCTGCTTGACAGATGGTAAGTGCATAAATGCATGTTTCACCATCTGTGTGAAGTCTTTTTCGTGTCATGACTGGATTATCTAGATTACCAATCACATTTACTAAAGGATGATCTCTTGTCCATTTGTGGGTTGAAGGGTAATGTTGAAAATTAGTGTGCATATTAGACGGATCCAAGTTGCTTGTTGACGACTCAGCAATATCGGGAACGGTTGGAGCCGGATCAAATGGATTAAAGAATGCATTTCCGTCATAATTTGCAGGTGCGGGTACTTCTTGTTGTAGGAGATCTTTAGATGCATTCTCAGTATTAGAAGCGGTTTGTTCTTCTGTTGATGGAGATTCAGTTGGAGGTGCATCTGCAGCAACTGTTGTTGTTGTAGTAGCAGGTGTATCAGGTACTAGAGTATGATCAGGTTGTGCAGCGCAACTTATAGATACATCTGGTGCACGATTTGCAAAAGAATCATCGAACAGTAGAGCAAACAAGGTTTCCAAATCCTTACGGTTGAGGGAGAGTGGTGTAGCTGATTGATCAGGAAAGTTTAGATGGTTAGTTGCAGGTCCTAAGCTGTTTTGCTCAAAAGCCATATCTGTGAGCTCATCAAAATTAGCGTGTATTGTCTCTTGAATTTCTCTAGTGCGACGGTTCCAGATACGAAAACCTTTAGAATTCTCACAATATCCAATAAAGATACCAATGTCAGCTTTGGCTTTTAATTTTCCAAAGTCATCACGATCATTATTTGGGTAACAAAGGGCACCAAATACATGAAAGTAACTTATGTTCGGTTTACGGTTGTGAGCAATCTCATATGGAGTTTTGTAATGTCTTTTGGTGATCATACAATGGTTTTGTATATAACAAGCATTGGAGACAGCTTCAGCCCATAAGTAATCAGGTAATTGAGCGTTGATTAACATCATCCTTGCAGCTTCCACTAACGTCCTGTTGCGTCTTTTGACAACTCCATTCTGTTCGGGACTTCTGACAATAGATGTTTGATGTTCTATTCCTACTTTCTCAAAATACTCACGAAGAGTTTGATTCTTGAATTCAATTCCATTATCTGTTCTGAATTTTCTAACTATATTACGAAGCTGAACCTGAATTTTAGTGAGAAAGGTAATGATGATAGAAGTTGCTTGATCTTTGGTTCATAGAAAGTAGACCCAAGTCCATCTGGAAAAATCATCGACTATTACCAATATGTAATGTTTACCGTTGATTGTTGGAACATGCATCGGGCCACATAGATCCATATGAAGAAGTTGAAGAACATGATCAGTACTGTGTTCGGCTTTAGAAGGAAAACGAGCACGGGTACTTTTCCCTTGTTCACATGCTGGACATAGGTGATCTTTTGCATACCGAAACCTTGGAAGACCGTCAACTAGTTTATGACGATCAAGATCTATCATGGTCTTGAAATTCAAATGAGACAGTCGTTACATCATGATTAGAATTACAAGTTTTTAAATTCAATTATACATCAGACGCAACATGTGTTTTATTCAAACTCCTAAGGTGGTCTTCTACTTCTTGGTCTTTTAGTGTGCCGCTCTTACGTTGCCAGATACTAGTCTTCTTTATGTTGCTCTTAGGCTTGGATCTGCTAACGCTAGGAGGGGTGACTATTCCTATAGAAGTCGAAGCATTCACATTAGTATTCTGAGGGGATGCTTTCCTAGGTGTTTTATCTACTTTATACATTCCTGGTGCAATCATATTGGTGTGAACAAACTTCCTTTTTTCAAGTAATTTAATTTTCTCTTTGAGTTCAATGATGATGTGATTCTTTTGTTGGATTTTTGAGTCAAGTTCTTGATTTAAGCGAACAGTGTCATTCCGATTTTGACAAACTTCATCAATGTCCTTTTCATATTCAAAATTTTAACTTTTTAAAACAGCATTTTCATTTTCAATATTCTGAACTTTGGAAGCATGACTGTTTTGAAAGGACATTGTTTCGTTTTGACTTTGCAATTTTTATTCAAAATCTAGACTTTGAGTCTGACACCATTGCAACTTTTGATTGAGTTGAAAAATCTCTTTTGAAAGTTTGTTTTGCACATCATCATTGAGTTTAACAAACTTCTCATTTTCTCTTTTTAACTTCAGAATTTCATGTCTCAACTTTTTAGTATCAGCAGAATGATCATCAACAAGCATAGCATTACAAGACACATAAATTGAATTCATGAATACAGAGATAATATCAGAACATAGAACATCTTCCAAGAGTCAATCTGCTTCTTTTTGTAAAACTTTGTTTTGACATTTTTGTTTTGAGATCGCATTTTCTGTTGCATTGAAAGTGTTCATCATGGATGTTACTTTTGATTGAAGTTACTGTTCCCAGTGTATAGCACAAAGACGCAAATGTTGAACATATGGCAAAAATTGTTTTTGAAAAATTTCTCTCTTTTCTTTTTCATAGGGAGAAAGAAAAGTAGAAACTGTGATCTCAGAATTACGTTCAATTGCTTGTTCCAAAAATTTTATGTCTTCCATAAACGTATCAAAGTATCTAAGTACAAGACATCTTTTTGGTAATGGTGCAATTACACCTGAATTTGGTAAAGGACCATTAATTTGTGCCACTGGTTTAACAGGACCAACCTCAGAAGTAGATTCATTAATTTGCATTACAAACCATGATTGTTCTGTTTTATCTTGTTGAGGAACGAAGGTGTCGGTAATATGAGGTATTCTTGAATAATCAAATGGTTTATTAAACTTGACATTGCTCATTTTAGATCGAATCTCTTCTTCCTATTCCTGTTCTTCTTTACAGTTATGTACAACAACACGCATAATAGAGTCATCAAAGAGATGTTCTGCACTATACAACTTTGGATTTTCCTTGAGTGCTTTGTATAGAAAACGTGGTTTGTCATCACCAATAGCAAAACCATAACCTTGGGGATTTTGCTTAAGAGTGAATTTTTGAATTGTTGTTACAGACTCACCAGTTTTATAAACAACCTTTTGAAACTCTTTTAGTTTACATTCCAACTCCACAATTTCCTCAAGATAAGAATCAATCCGTTTCCTAGACACTTGTTTATGTTCAGAAAAATCAGTTTGACAAGTTGACAACTCTGTTTTTGTTTTTGAAAGTTTAGAATGTAAGTGTTCAACTTGTTGTTTGAAATCTAATTTTTCTTGTTCCATTTGAGAAATCAAGTTATTTTTGGAAACAGTTAATTCTCGTATCTGATGTTCTAACTCTTGTTCTTTAACATAAGATTTTTGGAATGCAACTTCAAAACTTTTTTCGCGTTTTTCTTTTGTTTCATAATTTGTAAGTTGTATTTTATAGCACTCATGATCCTTAGTCAATAATGCAACTTTTGCTTTTAAGTTTCTATTGATCTCATTGCATTTATCAATCTGGGATTTTTGTGAGTCCAACTGGGTTTGGGTGGTCAATAGCAAGGTCATGAGTTCTGGATCTGGACCAAGCGAAAGATCATTTTGTTCAAATTGATCATTGTTATCATCATCAATTGGATCATCAAATGTAACAACCGGGTTAATTTGATCTTCGTCAAATGTAACAACCGTGTTCATTTGTTCATCTTCTTGAGGAGATAAGAATGAATCATCTTGAACAACTTGCTCCTCGTTTGATGCAGATGCAGATAGTGATACAATTTCATGTATTAGACATGTTGAATCAGGTACCTGAGACAGACAATCAGTATCATATACTGGGCCTGTTTCACTCATGTGCAATTCTTGCATGTTGGCCATCAACATCACGGCTGCATTAGCTTCCAAGTCTTCCATATCATCATCAGAATAAGCACTTGCCATGAAGTTGTTCTCTTTTTCAGTAAGAGTGCCCCCAGATTCATCCTTAAGAGCAAGAAGTAGTGCTTGCTTGTGATACTCACTGCCTCTTGTTCTCGGTTTGGGACATGCACTAGCCAAATGACCTTTCCTATTGCAGTTGTAACATCTAACCATTGTATTTCCAATCCCTTGATTCCCAGTTTCAACAATCTCAACCCTTTTCTGGGGAATACCAGCATTGTTCCCACTGCTTCCTACTGTATTAAACCTTTGTCCAGTTCCTGAGTTTCCCATGTAACCTCCCGATCCATTTCTTCCATAAGCTCGATTCTGAATCTCAACTCTTCCATCTTGTACAATAGCTTGATTTTGAGTGTTGGATGAAGTGCAAAGACGATTGTTGAATTTGTTGGAGAATTTGCTGAAAGCACGAGCAATTAATGCAAATCCTTCATTCAATGAATTGAATGCATCATCTTCATCACTGTTTACACTGGAGTAAAGCATGGTATCCGTGTTGTCATAGGGAACAAGTTGATTGTCAATTGATTGCGGTGTTGGTTCATATGGAATGATTTGCTTTGATGAGGTTTGTTGAGGATAAGCAAAGTGATGTTGTTGTTGGACAAAAGCATGATTTGATTGTGGAGCAAATTGAGATTGAGCTATCAATACCAGTGAGTTTGGAGTTGTTGACGGTGAATAACTACCACGAGTAGCTCTATCTTTGTCAACTTCTGACTGATGGTGCTTCAAATAATCATACAGCAACCCATAAGATGCGCTGTGTAGATTTTTTACTTGACGAACAAAGGTGACATATTTCTGCCAGTCTGGACCAAGACAACTAAGGAATTTTGTGTTGACTGCAATCCTGGGTAAAATAATGTTGTGTCTGTCCAAGTCATTTATGATGTTGGTGAACCTATGGTAATAAGATTCTAGTGATTCTCCTTCTTCAATCATGAACATTGTGTATTCAAGATAGAGTTTTGATTCTATATCTTCTTGGTTCAATTCAATGCCTTCCATTAGAAGATAAACGTGTTCCCACGTGTCCTTGGCAGTTTTTTGAGCATCAATACTTCTGAAGATTGGATTAGGAATTCCCTGAAGAATGTAAGATATTGCAAGTTCATTGGCTTCACGATGAAGTATTTGTTCTGCTGTAAGCTAAGCATCAGGAATAGGGGTCACAGTTGCTTCTCTTGGAGGAATAGCATTTGGATCTCCGGGAACCGTTGTAGTTGGCATTTGGTATGGTCCTTCAATGATAGCCTTTTTCATGTATTTGCCATGCGGTTTCTTGAGTTCGATGAACCGTAAGAATCGACTTTCCCATTGAACATAGTTACCAGGAGTGAGCATAGGAGGTGTGTCAAATGATCCAGCTTCATGTCTTGATTGTTGTCTACTTATAGCTTCACACATCTGATCAAACCAATGAGGTTGTTTTGCTAGAAGTAGGTAGGACTGCATTGGTTGTTGTTGAGGGAGTTGTTGTTGTGGGAAAAATTGATGTTGTTGCGTAAAGAGTTGTTGTTGAGGATACTGTGGTCTTAGAGGATACTGTTGTTGCTGACGATACTGCTGTTGTTGATTGTAGAAGTAATTGTAGTTCGGTGGTTGAGACATTCTTGTAGAAGTAACTTGTGTTCTTATGGATCTTGTAGACAATTGAGAAGTGTGTTATGAGTTATAAAGTTTGGTTTTGGTTAAGTATGATTTAAGAAGTTTACTGTTCACTTTCAATTTCGACAAAGACTGTTCACATTCAATTCCGACAAAACACTGTTCACAGTTGGCAATTGCGACGAGTTTACTGAATTGCGATGGATTATCTGAATTTCGATGAAACTTTCCAATTTCGATGGATTTATCCAATTCCGACAAAAGTAGCTAAATTCCGATGGACTATTCAATTTCGATGGATCTTTGGAATTGCGATGGACTTTGCAATTGCGACAGAACTTTGCAATTTCGATAACTTATCTGAATTGCGATAAAACTTGGCAATTTTGATAATTTATCTGAATTGCAATTCCGATAATTTTCTCACTAACTTATACAAGATAGGAGATTTTCCTCAAAGTCGAAGTATTTTCACAAGCTTGTACAAGCAAGGAATCTACTGAATAACAATTCCGATAAGCCTTAGGTCGTCAATTCCGATAAATCCTTTTAGTTCCAATTCCGATAAACCCTAATCTTCAATTCCGTTAAACCCTTGTAACGAATTCCGACAAACCCTTTTCTCCAATTCCGATAGAAACACAGTTCAATCAAAACACTTTTTACCAATCAAAAACGATGTTTAAACTAAATCTCTTTGGATCAAAACGTTTAAAAACACTTAAATAATAAGAAAGTTTCAAGCTTTAATGTTTTAAAAGAAATTTGAGGAATTACGATGAGTAGCAACTATGTAAACCAAATGTAAAACTAGTGTAATTCGAAAAAGATCTAACCTTTTGACTATAAATCAAACTTCTACACACTATAGAGATCTTAACACTTTACAAGTGTGAAGATTAAGTGCTAGAAATGAGATTTTGTCACAAATAAACTACAAAACCAAACCGTATACAAAATAAACTACGAACTAAGCAATAACACACAACTCTATGATCTTCTTGCGAATGATATCACTTGTTAGGTCCTAGTTTAATTACAACACAAGTAATATATCATGTACAAGATAAGAGAATGAGAGAATAGAAGGAAAGAATGGTCGGCCTTCTATTTCACACGATAGAATAGCAAAGGTTCAATAGCGTGAGTGAATAAAAACCAACAATAATAAGAGTTGTATACATGACTATTTATAGGCAATTGTTAGGGTAACACTTTGCCTTGATCTTCTAGAAACTAACACCTTATGTCACGGCCCATGGGCTTCTAATAGGGTCGTGACATGTGAATCTAACATAAAGCCCTAAGCAACCTTATATTATGACCAAGACTTGATTACATATAAAATGTGTTCCCAACAGATAGGAAGTTTATTGTACCTAATGACAAGTAGGCTCGATATCATGTTTAGTGTCTGCCTTTGTGCTCGCTTCCAAGAGGATCCCAAAATCTCTCACCTTGAAGCGGTTAAGCGTTTCTTCTGATATATTAAAGGCACTATACACTTGGGATTATTCTATCCCAAGGGGACTGTGGAAAACTAGAAGTGGGGTTGAATAGTTTTACGTCTTTTTAATTTATTATAAAACCTTTGTTTACTTTTAAAAACTTAGATTCAAGTTTGTTATGAAAAATAAAACTTGAACCTTATTATTAGTTATATATGTATTCTTTTGAATTGATTGTAAAAGTTTTGGTTTCTTGAATGGAGTTTCAAATTGATCTTTATGTGAAGTCGACCTCTAAGTAATACTAACAATTATATAAGCCTATGTGTATGAAAGTAATGACGATGTAAGTAAAGAAATAAATAAGGGATGGAAAGATCTAACCGAGACACGAGAGATTTATAGTGGTTCGGCTACAAGGACACCTTCCTTGCCCTACTCCACTCCCCGAGCACCAAGCTCGAGAGTTTTCTTCACAACTTCAATAAGCTCCCTTATGGCGGAGAAAACCTTACACGAATTTTGCTTACACCGGCTTAACGACACAAAGCTAAATGTCGAGTTCTAATCGTAGCTAGAACCAATCTCACAACTTCACAACACAACTTCTTCACGACTTATTCACAACGGCTTCACGACTTGGACTTCACGACTTCAACACGACCGCTTCACAACTTCTATGCTACGGCTTCACGACTTCAACACAAGGACTTCACGACTAGGACTTCACAACTTCAACATGACCGCTTCACACCTTCTATGCTACGGCTTCACGACTTCAACACAAGGACTTCACGACTAGGACTTCACAACTTCAACACGACCGCTTCACAACTTCTATGCTACGGCTTCACGACTTCAACACAAGGACTTCACGACTAGGACTTCACAACTTCAACACGACCGCTTCACACCTTCTATGCTACGGCTTCACGACTTCAACACAATGTCTTCACAACTTCTACTCTATGACCTCACAACTTCTATACCACAACTACTTATACAACTTCTTCACTACTTACACACAACACTAATCTACTATACACACCGTACACATAAATGAATGAATGATTTACAAACTTTGTTAAACTAACAACTTAAGTAACAAGATGATACTAAGTTGTAATACTTCTAATCTTGAATGATAGAAGTATTCTTCTTTTGCACTTGGATGGATGAAGCTTGGATCACTTGGAGACCAATGCTTAAGGGAATATGATCAAAGGATTTTAGAAAGTATTTACAAGGATTAGAGAGGATTTAGAACAGAAAGTTTGGGGTGCAAAAGGTGAGTAAAAATCCAGGGGAAGGCTGGTATTTATAGGCAGAAAAACTGGACAGCTGGGAGCTACTGGAGCGTGGTCGGCCCCCTTAAATAGGGGGGGCGGTCCTCTTAATTTTAAGGGGGCCGCCTAACATAATTAAGGGGGCCGCCCATGCCAGCCGTTGCCCAGTTTTGTCTTTTTGTGGGGAAGGTTTTTCTGGAATATTTTTACTGATTTTGGTTAAAATTTTGAATTCATAAATTTATAATGAATTAAACCTTTTTATTTATTACCAAAAATGTTTTTCTAAAAGATATAAAATGTTTTTGACATTTTATAAAAAATCTAGTGTTTAAGAAAATGTTCCTTTGATCATATAATGCATTAAGCATTAGTTCATTCATACCTTAAGTGATTTGAGTTGTAGAAATAGATATTTACAACTAAATACTTATTTACGTCATAATTTTCCGATTAATGATTTTACATTTTGTGATTATCAAAACGTAGAGATATCGAAAAATATTAATAACGTGTTTAGGCATTATTTATATCAACAATCTCCCCCTTTTTGATGATTACAAAATCTAAACTCATTAAATCTAAAAATTAGTTTTTAGACAAGTATTTAGTGAGTTTACATCTATTTCTCCCCCTTTTTGTAGAATCAAAAAGGTTTAACCGACAAGTTTTAAGTGTATAAGTGTCGTATAAGAACTCCCCCTTGATGTGTACTCCCCCTCGTTTGGGGGCACCAAGGAAACGAGCTATGGAACGCTTGCAAGAAAAATGTTAGAAGCACAAGTATATGTAACAACAATAAGCAAGCATATAGAATAAGAACATTCATTTAATAGAAGTGTTGTGTATAAATACACAACCAAGTAGATTACAACATAAGGCATGCAAACATTCAAACAAAACAACTAATGATACTACATAATCATCCTAGGAGTACATGATCTTCCATGGGGCTTGCATACAAAAAGGTTTTGAAAATTATTTTTAAGCATTACATATGCTTAATTGGGTGAAAATGGAGGTGGTGGTGGTGGTGTAGTGGGTGAAGGTGGTGTAGGTGGTGGTGGTGTAGGGTTTGTAATCATGTGTTCAAGTGATGAAAACATGTAGTGTATCTCATCTCTAAGACCAAAGATTATGGTCCAATTATAGATGCAACAAAGACAATTGTCACCACGGGCTTCAAGCAATGCCTCAGGTATGGGAAAGAATGGTTGTGGGATTGGTGATGGTGAGAAGTGAGCATCAAGAGGTGTAATGGGTGATAAGGAAATGGCAAGTTGGGTGGATGGAGGTTCTTGAGTGGATGGTGGTGATGATGCTCTTGGTGATGATGTTAGGTAAGTGTTGATGTAGTCATTGATGGATGAAGTGGATGGTATAGAGGAAGATGATGCTCCATGGATAGAGGGTGTTTTTGATGGTGCATTTGGTGCACTTGGGGATGAACTTTGAGGTAGTGGTGATGCAGTTTTGGTGTCATCTTGGGTTAAGTCAATAAAGAGTTGTTTTGGTGGTATGATGACAAGTCTTTGCTTCCTTGGAGTCTTAGAGATGGAGGATTTTGGTGATAACATGATGGTTTTGGATAGTGAAGGATGATGGAATGAGAGGTGATTATATGGAGGGAATTTATAATATGAAAATGTGGTTGGTTTAGGTTAATTTTTGAGGTTTTGTTGTAAGATTCCAATACCAGTTCGTCCATAAAGAGAAATGGTAGCTGGGGCTAGATAAAAGGGGTCACATGATGCAAAAGAAAATAGTGAATTTCACTTCCCAGATGGCCGGTCCCCTTAATTGCTGGCCGGCCCCCTTAAAATTAAGGGGACCGCCTAGGGAATTAAGGGGGCCGCCCATCTGATGTTTTCCCAGGCGACCAAATTTGAAATATTTCCAGAAAATGGTCATTGTTAGGGTGTATTTGCAGCAAGCTCCATTTGAATCATGTACATTAGGAATGATTTAATAGTAGCAATAACATATTAAGAAGAATGATGTTTATATGTAGATTACTAAGATCATATTGTAAGCATGTCATGAGCATGTATATATGTCATAATGAAACAAAAAGATGAAACAACACATTCATAGCAAACATATATAAGAAAGAAAGAAACAAACATTCATTAATTTAAAATGATTATGTGACAAACATAATCATTGTTACAACATACATAGTGCTTAAAGCATACATTTGTTAGAGAATTCTAATTTGCCTAAGAAATCCATTTGACTTGCTTGATGATGGAGGAGTTTTTGAAATGAAAACAAGTGAGAGGGTGAGTAAATGGGATTAATGAAGGTATATGTTTGGGTGTATGGAGGTTGGAGATGGTTGTGGTGGAGACATTTGAGGTGGAGAGTTTGGAGCGGACCATGATGGATGAAGGTTTTGATGTTGTTCAAGTGGGGATATTGGATTGGATCTAGTGAGAAGATACTCAATCCAAGTAAAGTGCTCATTTAGAGCAATGGTTTGTTGTTGAAGAAAGATGCAACAAGGACAATTGTTGACATGTTTCTCAACTTGGTTTTTGTTGTGGGGTGATGTGGGAGAGCTAGATGAAGGTTGATCAAGGTTTCTTTGGGCTAGGTGTAGGGCAAGAAGAGCACTAAGCTCATGAGCTTCCTTGAGTTCCTCAACAAACTTCAAGTGTTCGGATGAAGGTGATGATGGTAAAGTGTTGTTGTTATGAGGGATGGATGTTTGCACATGCAACATAGGGGTAGCATGTGAGTTGGTAGGAGGTGGTGGTGACACTCTTGGTGGTGGAGATGTTTATGAACTTGGGTAATCATGAGTGGATGAAGATGGTGATATGGATGAATTTGATGATCCAAGAGTGGTGAGTGTTTTTAATGATGCATTGGTGTGTTGAGTGTGAATGAGATTAGGATTGAAGTTTTGGGATTGATCATAGGGAGATGAAGGGTTAGGGATGGATGATTGGTTATGTGTTTGAACAACATCATTTGTTGGGTTATGGCAAGTTTCAAGCTTCCTCCTCCAAATTGGTCTCACCGAGATTTTAGCAACTCTTGAGGGTTTTGATTTTGGGTAGTTGGAGGATGACATGTTTGAGTGGATGATATGAATGAGCATTTATGATGAGGATGTGCATTTATAGTGTAGGAATGATGTGGTTTAGGAAGGTAAATTTTGGTGGGTGGTTTATGACAAAATGTGTTTGTGAATTTTGGGAAGAATGGAATAAACTGGGTTGGAAATTGAAAAAGAAAACAGTAAGCCGGATCTCCAGATGGCCGGTCCCCTTAAATAGGGGCCGGTCCCTTTAATTTTAAGGGGGCCGCCCATCTGCTTACTTCCAGATTACTGAAAATGGGTTTTTGGCAGAAATTTGTAGAAAAGGTTGTGTTTTTGAGTTCAGTTTCAAGCAAGTCCAACTTCTCTCCAGGCAATTTAGGATTTAAATAACTCGTATATGCTAAGCATATTTATTTAAGCAACTTTATTTAACATGCAAACTACTCATTAAGCATATAACATGTATATACATATATTAGACAAGAAGATAATACATAGCACCAAGTAATTCATAGTATCATACTTAGGAAGATTAAAAGGCTAGTTAATTGATCCTAATGATTATCTATGTACAAGGGAATGGGGAGTTGTGATAGCATGGACTTCTAGACTTGTACCAAGTGAGATCTTTAATAAGTAAGCTATGATTTTTCATTTTTGATTTAGTTCACTTATGAGTGTCATATACACAAGTATATATGACATTTATGAGATCACCAAGCATGATTTAAATAGATGTTTTTAGCATTATTCAACAATGTTTGAAAGTAGGTTCTTATGTGGATGTGAAAGTTTATTGAATCGCAAGACGGATATACCTAAGGTGTAAAGGCAGAGTAACCTATCAAGCTAAGCATATCCTAAGGCAATGATTAACAAGACTATATGCATGAAGTAACTACTTGTGAAATTTAAAAAGAGAACTTACCTCACTTCCTAGCTATTCTTCTTAAAATCTCAGATAATGAATGGAGTGCGAATGATGGGTGAGTCTTCAAGATAACCAAGGAGTGAAAGTATATCGTAGCAAGCTCATAACACCTTAATAGATCGAACGGCTTGACCCGACCTTGTCTTGTACTTAATAGCAAGGTTCTTATTGACTTTGACTCCAAGATGACATAGGTCACACTTAGATGAGATGTCGTGAGAATCCATAAATATTCCACTACATCACTAGCAATTACTTGGGATAGATTATCATGCGAGATATTGAGTGTGATTCAATATTTGATAATTCATTTGTCTTTGCACGCATGTATCAAATGTGAGTAGGTTGACGTGAAGTTGAGTTTCTTTCCTTTGAGCGTTTCGTCACCTAATCAATTAAAACAACTTGGTACCCGGATTCTCATGGGTCCGAGATGGTTAGTTGAGGACATCCATTGCATTTGAATGCACATGGTGAGGATGTCGCCAAGAAGTACAAGAATTCCTTAACAGTTTGTTTCAAGATACAAACAGTGGATTTCTTGACTTATATCATTTATAATCATTGTAATTAACCTTATTTCTAAATTTCTCTAATAGGTTTTTCAATCTTAATTTGTTTTGATTTACTAGTTGATGAATTATCCGAATTAAATCCTAAACCGGTTTTATCATTGAATGGCTTTTGACAACTTAGTAAGAATTTAAGAGATTTGGAGCTTTCTTCAAATTTAGCTAATATTTTTGCTCTTTCATTTAATCTTTTAATTTCAAGTTTATAATCTTGACATATTTTGCATTCTAGATCAATTTCAATATTACTTTCAAGTCTAGACATTTTATCTTCTAAAATTATTTCTTTTTCAAGATTACTTTCAAAAGTTTTTGATGATTTATGTTTAGAAATAGTTTTTAGATCTATGTTGCAAAAATGTTTAAACTCATTTTCTAGTTTTGAAAATTCTAAAATGAATGAATCATAGCAAAAATGTTCGGTTTCGGATTGTACCTTATTTAGAGTTTTATCTAGTTTGCATTCGTCACATACCGGATGATGATCTTCTCCTTCGTCTGTGTCACTCCATGATATTGGATTGAGTTCACTTGGGAGTTGATTCATGTAGTCTTCGTCGTTAATACCTTCATTAACAACATTTGAACTAGTAGCACATGTATCTATTTTATCTAAATGTTTATCTATTAATTTTTCTAAAATGACTAATTCATGTACAAGATCAAAATCCTCATCTTTGGCTTGACATTTTTCTTGATGAAAGTTTAAGAGATTTTTCCAAATATCATTTGCCGTTTTACAGAAAGATATTCTTTCATATTCAACTTTCGGCAAGGTTTTGTAAATAATTATTTTAGCTTCATTATTTTTGTTATTCTTTGTTTTTAAATAATCATTTTGAGTTTCAAAATCCGTTTTTGTTTGACTTTCAAAATCCGTTTTTGTTTGTCTTTCAAAATCCGTTTTTGTTGGTTGAAAATCACCAATCGAAATGACATGCCAAAGATCTAGATCAATTGATTTCACATAATTTTCAAATTTATTTTTCCATTCAAGAAAAGTATAGTTTTCAAATAGTGGTGGTGTTTGCATAAATTCCCTTTCTAAATATTTTTCGGATTCCATAGATCGATTCAAGTTTTAAAATACAGTATATTTTAAAGATCTTCATTATCCTGGCTCTGATACCAATTGTGGAAAACTAGAAGGGGGGTTGAATAGTTTTACGTCTTTTTAATTTATTATAAAACCTTTGTTTACTTTTAAAAACTTAGATTCAAGTTTGTTATGAAAAATAAAACTTGAACCTTATTATTAGTTATATATGTATTCTTTTGAATTGATTGTAAAAGTTTTGGTTTCTTGAATGGAGTTTCAAATTGATCTTTATGTGAAGTCGACCTCTAAGTAATACTAACAATTATATAAGCCTATGTGTATGAAAGTAATGACGATGTAAGTAAAGAAATAAATAAGGGATGGAAAGATCTAACCGAGACACGAGAGATTTATAGTGGTTCGGCTACAAGAACACCTTCCTTGCCCTACTCCACTCCCCGAGCACCAAGCTCGAGAGTTTTCTTCAAAACTTCAATAAGCTCCCTTATGGCGGAGAAAACCTTACACGACTTTGGCTTATACCGGCTTAACGACACAAAGCTAAATGTCGAGTTCTAATCGTAGCTAGAACCAATCTCACAACTTCACAACACAACTTCTTCACGACTTATTCACAACGGCTTCACAACTTGAATTCTAGAACTTCACGACTTCAATACGACCGCTTCACAACTTCTATGCTACGGCTTCACGACTTCAACTCAAGGACTTTACGACTAGGACTTCACAACTTCAACACGACCGCTTCACACCTTCTATGCTACGGCTTCACGACTTCAACACAAGGACTTCACGACTATGACTTCACAACTTCAACATGACCGCTTCACACTTTCTATGCTACGGCTTCACGACTTCAACACAAGGACTTCACGACTAGGACTTCACAACTTCAACACGACCGCTTCACACCTTCTATGCTACGGCTTCACGACTTCAACACAAGGACTTCACGACTAGGACTTCACAACTTCAACACGACCGCTTCACACCTTCTATGCTACGGCTTCACGACTTCAACACAATGTCTTCACAACTTCTACTCTATGACCTCACAACTTCTATACCACAACTACTTATACAACTTCTTCACTACTTACACACAACACTAATCTACTATACACACCTTACACACAAATGAATGAATGATTTACAAACTTTGTTAAACTAACAACTTAAGTAACAAGATGATACTAAGTTGTAATACTTCTAATCTTGATTGATAGAAGTATTCTTCTTTTGCACTTGGATGGTTGAAGCTTGGATCACTTGGAAACCAATGCTTAAGAGAATATGATCAAAGGATTTTAGAAAGTATTTACAAGGATTAGAGAGGATTTAGAACAGAAAGTTTGGGGTGCAAAAGGTGAGTAAAAATCCAGGGGAAGGCTGGTATTTATAGGCAGAAAAACTGGACAACTGGGAGCTACTGGAGCGTGGCCGGTCCCCTTAATTTTAAGGGGGCCGCCTAGCATAATTAAGGGGGCCGCCCATGCCAGCCGTTGCCCAGTTTTGTCTTTTTGTGGGGAAGGTTTTTCTGGAACATTTTTACTGATTTTGGTTAAAAATTTGAATTCATAAATTTATAATGAATTAAACCTTTTTATTTATTACCAAAAATGTTTTTCTAAAAGATATAAAATGTTTTTGACATTTTATAAAAAATATAGTGTTTAAGAAAATGTTCCTTTGATCATATAATGCATTAAGCATTAGTTCATTCATACCTTAAGTGATTTGAGTTGTAGAAATAGATATTTACAACTAAATACTTGTTTACGTCATAATTTTCCGATTAATGATTTTACATTTTGTGATTATCAAAACGTAGAGATATCGAAAAATATTAATAACGTGTTTAGGCATTATTTATATCAACAGGGACCGGTGTAGAAACTATTGTCTATGCCGATTCTGATCATGCGGGAGATTATGTGGATCGAAAAAGTACGAGTGGCGTTTGTACCTTCATGGGTTGTTGTCTAACTTCTTGGTTCTCCAAGAAACAAATGGCTCTTGCTATCTCCACGATTGAAGCCGAATACGTAAGCGCCGGAAAGGCATGTCAACAAGCACTATGGATGAAACAAGCTCTTATTGACTACGACATCCATCTCGACGACATCCCTATTATGTGCGATAACAAAGGTGCTATTGAGAAAGTTCCCTCTCAAGACAATATCGCCGACATCTTGACCAAACCTCTCAAACGAGAATCCTTCAACTATCTTCGTCTAGGTCTAGGAATGATGGAACATATTCCATAAATCTTATGACTATCTAAATATTTCACTGGAAATATTAAAGTCATCCCTCGTACCCCTCTTATGACTACTTGAATATTTCAATGGAAATATTGAAGTCATCTCTTATGTCTCGTCTCATGACTCTTTAAATATTTCACTGGAAATATTGAGTCATCCTTCAAATCCCTCGTATGACTACTTGAATATTTCACTGGAAATATTAAAGTCATCTCTTTTCCTCTAGTCTAGGTCTTCTCGTCAAAAGAATTTATTAGGTATAAATTCTTTCCTCGTGTCAAAAAGTCTCACTAAAACAGCGAGACTAATTCGTCAAAAATCAAAATAGGACAAAAATTCATCCCAGAAGATCATGGCACCACTAAAGTGGCACGGCACCATTAAATTTAATGGTATCGTGGTATCGTGTATCTGACACAGGGTCGTATTTCAGTCCTCTTTTCCCACATTATTCACCTTTAAACTTTCCCAACTTCTGGCATTGCTGTCAAAACCAAACCTCACAACCCAAAATTCAATTACACCCTTTCAAGATCAAATTCAAGGCATTAATTTTCAAGATTATCAACTACTTCCACTTTTTCAACATAAACTGTAAGTCTTTTGACTCTAATTTTCTTTAATTTTGATTCTAGGGTTTGTTCATACATGAAAATTGAATTGGGGTTTTTCAATTTTGATTAAGTCTCTATGAAAAATTAGGACTAGGATTAGACAATGTATAACCTTTATGATTCCCTTAACATAGGATTTGCATAAACCCACTTAAATCACATATTTTGGTTCAATCCTTGTTTTTATTAGATTAAGTAGGTTTAAGAGGAAAAGTAGCTAGGATACTTGTATTTAGGATTAGGAATCATTAACACTCAAATTCTTCAAAACTATTTGCGCCAAAACATTGAAGTCGCCAAACACCCCAATTCCATTATTTTTGAAAAATTTCACGAAGCTAGAATCATGAAACATTTTTCGTGCAGTGTTGATGCAAACTAAAAAGGTTTTTCCATGCATACATGATCTCACAAATATTGATCAAATTACATAACTAATATGTATTCTTCGACATATTTGATTTAGCAAAAGTGAAGTTAGGAGTGTTTGGGTAATCTCATTATTTTTAGTTCTAGAGTCGAGATTACCGCACCTCCACATGGTTTGCATATAGGCACACACTAGGCACGTGTCTTTAAAGCAACTATTCTCAATGTTAATTTTTCTTAAAATTTTCTTATAGGTAACAAAAATGTCTCATGAGTATGATTTTGATCATCTTCTAACCGACACCTATACTCCCGAAATCTCTCGTGAACCTACAACACCTGGCAGTCACATTCTTGCCTATGTTAATCTTGAAACCCGTCGGTTTCATGAAGGTCGAGTCGTTGATCCATCCTTAGTTTATCATAGGGATATCAATGCCTCATTTAGAGCAATAGGATTAGATTGCTTGCTTCACATCAACGAGCACATTTGTCCTCGCTTTGTGTTGGAATTCTTTCGACAAGTTGAACTCGTACGTAACGAGGATCAATCTTTGTCACTTTGGTTTTGGATCCGAAATTTCAAATTTGTCTTAACTCTTGAGCAATTTGCTCAAATTCTCAGAATCCCCAATCATGGGCAATGTGCCTATACTGAAGATTGGTGTCTTGAGTCTCTCTTCAACTATCGAGAAGAGGATAGTCCATATTGCTCCTAGATACCTTCTCCAACCGAGCTTACCAAACTCATTCGTACTAATAAGTACTCTCCGTACCCAGATCCAACGAAAATTCGTTTGGAAGAGGTTCATTATGAACTAATCTCATGGGCAGTCATCCTGCGAGAAAATGTTCTCAGTCTAAAAGGAAATCGTGAGCAACTTCCGGCGTGTTGTGCTCATATGATTTACTGTCTTCTTACTCAACAATTGTACAATCTTACCTACTTCTTCGCTAAGCGAATTGTACATCTCAAGGGTAACAAAAATAAATTGATACCCTATGGGATGTTCCTGACTCGTCTTTATCACCACTTCATGAACTCCCATTCATACCTTCATGGTCCTCAATACTCACTCTTTAATCCCGTCATGAAACCCCTTAATGAGTCGTATGTCTCATCCATCCTCATTTCCGAATCTTCCACCAACTATGCACCCTTTGATGATCCAAATCATGAGAAAGAAATGCAAACCCAAGACGAGAGCGTGATGAAAACAGGAGCAAGCTCAAGTCATAAGTAGTTGGGGAGGGATTAGTACCCCTATTAGGATTTATCTTTGGTATATTATATTAGGACTTAATACTCCTATCTATCTTGCATGCTTGACTATTGTCCCATCACCTTGCTTGATTTCAAATTATGTGATTCTTGGATGATAGTTTATTTTGTCCTTTTTGATTGCATGCTTATAACTTATCTTAGATAGTTGCATGATAATCTTTAATTGCTAGGAGTAGCTATATATGGGACATATTTGGCAAATAAATCTTTAGTTGTTTGAGGCACTAACATTTCCTACAAATAGTCCCTCTAGAAAACTTCCCTTTAGTTGTCCAGAACTAGGCAGCACAGGAAAGTTCGTGATTTCTAGGTCACGATACCGTTAAATAGGCCATGGTACCGTTAAATTTAACAGTACCATGCGGTATTTATTGGTACCGTGCCCTTTTTTGATGAATTTTCACTGTTTCCCCGAGATCCCTGCATTCCTAACCTCAAACCTGCAATATTTTGCAAACTCTCATACACCCTAAGATTCCCTCATTACACCATAGGACACTACCAACAACGTTAATTTAAATCCCACAACTCTTGCCAATATAAGGCCTTACCATTGAAAACTTATCTTGCATCTCATCTTCAACCTCACATTGCTCATTCACCATGTCTTCCACACAAGGATCAACAACCCACATCTCCAAGAAACCTAGGATTACCGTAAGACCACCATCCAAACCTCTCTTTGTTGATCTCACCAAAGATGATGAAGTCACAACACCACCTTCCCAAGCCACTCCTAATTCACCATCTCCACCTAATGCTCCTTCCAAAACATCATCTACTAGAACAACATCTTCATCAACTCCCTCTTTGAACACCATGCCATCATCCATGGACTACACACTCTCACCTATCACCCCATTGGATTATGCCATGCCAACCCCATCACCTACATACTCACCACCACCTCCTTCTCCAATCATGGGCCAACCTATCCAACCTCATCCAGTTGATTTACATAGTTCTAATTGCCTATGTTGCCTTCACAACCGCAACCTCATCTTCTCTTTGAGAGATGAGATACACTTCATGTTCTCCTATGTGGAACATCTCTTGACACCACCACCACCTCCAATCATGTCACCCTCTCCACCTCCCACTAGCCCATTTAATTAAACATATTCATGTTTAGTTTTCAACAATAAACATCTAGGATCCCTTTTGGAAATGAACCTAATCTTAGGGCCTCTTGACACTAAAGATTTAGATGTGCTTCTTGTAGTTTCTTTTTATGTTTATGGTGCAGTCATACTTCATGTATGACATTTCTATTTATGAATTGATGGGCTTCTTGTGTGCTTGTTTTATATTTTATTATTTTTGGCTTTTTAGCTCTTTTATTTTTTTTATGGTTGGATATTTACCTTAGTTGCTACATGTTAGATATTGTATGTGTGTCATCTAACTTTGTTTTGTAGCAAGATCCATTGCTCAATTCCTTAGTGTCTTCCAAACGAAGGGGAGTATACATCAAAGGGGAGTCTTAGCAACCTTTTTGCTTCGACAAAAAGGGGGAGAAATTGGATATAAGCTCATGCTAAAAACTTGTTAAAATTAATTTTAAATTAAAATGAGTTTATGTTTTGTCATCATCAAAAAGGGGGAGATTGTTGATGCAAATAATGTTCTAAAAACGTTATTTATATCTTTCGATAACTTCAAGTTTTGATGATAACAAAATGTGAAAACACTTTACGTTAAAATTAACGTAAACAAGTTTTTAGTCAAAATATCCCGTTTCTACGTATATCACTCTAGGTATGAACAAACAAATTTACAACTTGACAAATGATCAAAGAAGTGAATTTGTGTTTCAAACTTCACATTTTTAATGTGACAAAACATTTTTTTCAAAAATATACCTTACAAGTTATTTTTGAATTATAAAGAAATGTTTTATTGGAAAAATAACTTTAAAAATCATAACAGCTATTTTTCCCTTCAAAATCAGCTCCAAACTTCCCCAAATAAACTTTCACCACTAAAAACAAAAATTGTAGCGTTCTTGTCTGGCACGGTACCACTAAATTTAGTGGTACTATGTGACATTTAGTGGTGTCGTGTCCTTATAACGGTCAGATTTCTTATGCCTATAAATACCAGCCCTCTTTACAGTTTTTGGGCATCCTTTTTGACACACAACTTTCTGAGTTTAAAACTCTTATCACATCTTCTCTTCTTGATCATTTAGTTTACTTTTCTTTAGTTTAAAGAGTGATTCAATCATCCAACCAAGTGATCACCTTCATTCCTCTACTAGTACAAGAGAAGAACACAAGGTATCAAAGAAGATACAAAGTGTTGTAGTTATAGTTAGTGCGCTTGTAACACTTTACATACTTGTTGTATCCTAGCATACATCAAGTTCATTTTCTTTTGAGTAGTTTGTGAGAGTAGATCATTGTGATCTTGTCAAGATCATGGAGATCTCTTATAGCTTGTGAGCTTGTAAGTTGATCAAGTGGATCAAGGGTAGATTGGGTAGATCGAGTCAAGTGAGAGTAGATCATTGTGATCTTGGAGATCTCTTGTAGCTTGTGGGCTTGTGTATTGTTTGAGTGGATCAAGGGTTGATCGGGTAGATCGAGTCAAGTGTGTTGATTGTGTGAAGTAGTAAGGATCGTGGTAGATTGGTACTAGCTAAGATTAGTACTCAACATTTAGCTTAGTGTCGGAAATAAGGATAAGCGACGTCGTACGGTTTTTTCCGCCTGAAAGGAGCTTTGTTGACATAGTGCTTAGAACTCTCGAGTGTGGTACTCGGGAAGTGGAGTAGGGCGAAGAAGAGCTTCGTGACCGAACCACTATAAATCTCTCTGTCCCGGTTTGATCTTTCCATCTCATTTCTATATATTTATTGTTTATATTATTTAGTATTGTTTAGTGTTCATATTGGTGTTGATTGATTTCACAAAAAAATCGAATCAAAGTTTTTCACAAGTAAAGTTTTAAAACGAATTAAAAACAGGTAAAACTATTCAACCCCCCTTTCTAGTTTTCCACACGACTTACAAAATGATTTGTGAAGCAACTTATAGGATAATAGGAAAACAATTCATCGTTTATAAAATTGTAGCAAAGACAAAATTTTGATTTTCAGTTTGATCCATAACATCGTAGCAAGGCAGCAAAACATTTTATGAAATCGTTTTGCTAAACGATTTGTAGAACAGTTTATGGGGTAACAGGAAAGCAATTCGCCGTTTATAAAATAGTTGTAAGATCAAATTTTTGATTTTCGTGAAATAGTAGTAAAACATTTTGTAGTATGACTGTAAAATGGTTGGTAGAAAAATTCAAAGGCAGTTTGTAAATTAATAGCAAAATAGTTCATTATCCTAAAAGGGGTTAGCAAAGATAATTGTATTCCAGAGGGACGAGAGAAAAAGTAGGTGATTGTCCCAAGGAACGCAGTTCAGGTTACTCCTTAAGGTCTTAAAATATCTGTTGGGCTCGAAATCTCTCTGCCAAATGGAGAGTTTAGCGATTTTAGAGTACAACTTTGAGGGAGGATGTTGATTGCTACTAGCAATCAGTCGGTTGAATCAGTAATGTACATAGTACTTAACGCGGAAGGTACAACATTGATTGAACAACTTCGATTGAACAACATCGATTGAGCACAAGGCTTAGAGTAGAGGTGACTGTAACAAGACCACAACAAAACAAGGCCGAATAACAATTCTAAATCCAAAATGATGTCCAAAATCACAAAATCCAGCGATCCAAATTCAGACATAGCCAAAACCAAATCTAACATAACCAAAACCAAATCTAACGTAGCCAAAATCAAATCCAAACGTAGCCAAAATCAAATCTAAACTTAGCCAAAATTAAATCTAAATATAGCCAAAACCAACCCAAATATAGCCAAAACCAAATTCCAAATATTCCAATAGACTCAAATGGGCTTATTAAAAATCTCAATGAGTTATAATAAGTAACTCGGATTCAAACAGTGACAATCGGGTCTAGCCCGTCCTGCTGCAAAACATGATCAGACGGCGACAAACAGAAATTCCATATAAACGGAGAAGTATAGCGGTGCAAGAAGTATTACGGTTCATGAGGTGTTGTGATGCCAGTGTGTCATGTGTGTGGAAGTAATATTCAATGTCCGTGTACACACGCAAAACTTTACCATTTCCAAAATCAAAAACCAACCGGAACATAATTCCATTATAACTACTCACAGTATCGCATATTTTACCTCTGAGTCGGACATAGGTGATCAGGCCATGTCCCACTGTCCCTGGTTGAATATAGGTGATCAGTCTATATTCACCCGAGGTTCAATGAATTTTGAAATACTCAGCCTAGTTATACTAGTAGTATGTCCTTTACATCCAAAATCATTCCCAAAACCACGACAAGTGTACAAACTCGACATTCAATAATGAGATTACGCAAGGAAATAGCGTAACTCCGCGAAAGGTATGGTGCGTGCATAAGCATATGGAAATGCTTATAGTGAACAGCTAAAATAGGCGGATATAAAATATCCAATAGTCAGGCACACATCTCAACAAATATATAATCAAGCATCTCATCAAACAACTCGTCAAATATATCATGAACATCTCATCTAATATATCATTACTCGTCTCGCTAATTATATCCTCAAACAAAATCATACGCGAGGCATCAGCTTGGCAGGCAGGCACGTGGCGGTCATAGGGTTAAGTTTTCATAAAAGTGGTTATAGTCCAGGTTTTAGAAAATATACCCAGTTCTCTATAACTTGGCTCTGATACCAATCTGTAACACCCACAAATTTGGGTACAGCGGAAGCATACACGTCACTGGGGTGCTACTCAATTAGTATCACAACACAAGTACAAAGAACGGTTTTTGCCTCAATCATTTAGAACAAAATTCATTAATAAAAAAATGTTAAATTTACATTATTCAAAAGTAGTGTGGAAATAGGCCAATAAAATAAGTAAAGCGGTTACAATTAGTTATCAGAGTCGTCTATGACCATTCCCCTTGCCAAGCGCCTCCAAAAATAAGCTATCGCCTTAACCTGAAAATACATGCTAAAAGTGTCAACACGAGGTTGATGAGTTCATAGGTTTCAGTTTAAAACAATATGGTTGAACCACAAGGTTTCGAGTTCAAAACATCATTCACAAACAAGTCAAATTCAACGTAGGCTCACACCGCCTAAATCACAGTTCCAAAACCAAATCCGCAAATAATATCATAATCAAAACATCTTGAACCATAATCAATCATGCATATACTACACTCATATAGTGTCACACAAATTTAACTGTTACACTGGCTAAGTCATGAACCAAACACATGAGCCGCACTCAAGGAGTGTCCCATAACACATGGACTGCACTCAAGGAGTGTCTCATATCCAAACATTGCAATAATCCCTATAGGTGCACACTATAGTACTATCCTACACTTGCAGCGTGATATTATATCCCTACACAATTGCAGCTGTGATATAATAACCCTACACATTGCAGCACATATAACACAAATCTTAGCCAGCTCGCATAACAGTTTCATAACCACAAACACAATTTCAGGTCTAATCAATAAACAGGTTTTGCATATATCTTGCCCCAAAACATATCAGATTCATGAGGAAATAATCACATATGCAACAGATAACCACATAACGCATTCAAATAACCAAATTAAATATTTCAGCCAAGCAGTCAAATCTTGTGTAAACAATTCACGTATCCAAAATAACTAGCGTTAAGTTTAGTTTAAAACGAGCATGTATTTTCCACCAAAACAGTTATAAAACCAGTAAAAGTAGGGTCCATGAACTCACCTTAGCCACAACAATGTAACTGTCTACAACTGACACAACTGGCATCTAGAGCTAATCACAATGGTATCCAGGAGAGAGGCACAACGGTACGGGATCGGCACAACCTAGTATGTATACAGTTATCTCAAAATATGTCTCGCATAATAATTAAGTCTACAAGAGACAACATGTCATAGTTTTCGTGGATTACTCAATTTCAATACTTATCAAAAGCTTAGTATCAACATTTTGTGTGGTGGTAAGAAAACATAGACTCAAAACATAACTCACGTCAAAAAGGAATAGACATCGACATAGTCGAGAAAACACTGACGAGGACTCAAGCTAACCAAAGAGAATCTAGAAAATGACGACTACTAACTATAAAATAGGTCAACTTGGTAAGTCTTGGCATTTACCCAATAATCCCAAATATTTTGTATAAAACACAGTGTTTTATAAATACGGATTAGTTTGAAATTATAATTCAACTTTTCATTTTTTTTATACAAATTAGTATATATCTAGTGATTTATTGTCCAATAAGCATTGCTCCCTTATTGTGTGCCCGTTACGAATCGAATATATTAAATTCATGACGAGTCTAATATATTGTATTCGCTTTAAGTCCAATAAGTTCAAAAATGTCCATTGTCCAATAATTCAAGTCCGATATATGTCCAAGTATTATTAATCCAATATTAGTCCAAATATGCCAAGTAATAATCTGTATCCAAATCCCAATCACCATTTCAAATATTCGAAACATGCCAATATCACGAGAGTCAAAACAAAATAGAGTATGTTAGTTCGAATGATTCGATATCCGTAAAATATTAACTAAAAGACAAACACAAGCACTCTTTTTATTAGTTTGTGGGCTTGGGCCCAACAAATTCAAAACCAAACGCACCATAAATGGGCTCATCCCATAACCCACTACAACGCACTCTAATGATTTTATGTGAGCTACTAGCCCATTACACACACAATGAAACCAAAACGCAAATGAGCTGGTAAGTAAGCTGGACAAATAAGTTGGTAAATAAGCAGATGATAAGCCGGAAACGAGCACAAACAAGCGCACACCCTAGCTGCTAGAACAACACACAACACAAACACACACTAACTGGTGTCTCATTAAACCAAGCGAAACAACCACACCCTAATAGTTTGCATGAACCGAGACTAACAAAATAATCACACCCTTGTGCTTTTGAGTTAAACTGAGCCAACCCAACACCCTATGTGGGTGTGGTCGAGTCAAAACCAAGTGAACCAGGACAACAAATCACCCTACGTGGGTGTTGGAGAGCCGTGACTACAAACAAATCAACATAACCAAAATGCACCCTTTAAATCAAACGGACACCTCAAAGGTTGGAAACAAGCTTTAACACACGCGCATCTAAATTAACCTTTTAGCAAACCACAAAAACGCAACATAATCCCATTCACAATTAACGAATTAAACGTACCCTTTGGTTTCTGGTTGTTAACTCAAGAAAACAAAATAAATAAATACACCCAAGCTCAAATCTGGTGACCAAACCGTGACCCAAATGTCTCGAAACTGAACCAAGTCAATCATATGCCATATAAAAAAAATGATACCACACGAGAACGTTTTAACCATCAAACCAAACAAACACACTTAAATCTGTCTCGTTTGCTATCAAGACTAAACAACCACCCAATTAGCTTTTATGCTAATTAATAATCCATATGAGTTATTACTCGTGACTGACTGAGTCAACCGGAACCCAAACAGGTCGACCCAAAACTAGTCGTGTACAAACCGACCCACTCTAATTCATTTCTTACCACACAACACAAATAAAAAATGTTTAAATTCGTTTGCTTAATCCACGAAAACTTTAACAACAACAACTAATAATCGGTCAAAACAAGAACAAATATATAAACGCGGGTTTCACGATTTACCATATCAAGAACAAAAGGGGTGGAAAAGAGAGATGAGAAAGTGATGGCGAGGTGGTGGCGTCTGTGGTGACCTTCGGACCAAAACAGAACCCAAATCACGAACAAAAAGAATCGATACAACTCTTAACTCTCTTCTTGATAGTGGTGGCAAACAGCGGCAAGGAATGGTGGTGGCGGCTGTGGTGACCTTCGGACCAAAACAGAACCCATATCACGAACAAAAAGAATCGATACAACTCTTAACTCTCTTTTTGATAGTGGTAGCAAACAGCGGCAAGGAATGGTGGTGGCGGCGTAACGGCCGGAAGTTGGCCGGAAGTGACGGAGCGGCGCCGGATTTAAGAGGGGAACACTAGGGTTTGTGTGTTATAACATTTCTTATATAGTGAAACCTAGGGACCAAAAATGTAAAATTACAAGGGGCAGCGGCGTAACTTTCTTTCGGGGACCAGATCTGTAATTTTTGTTATCTCTTGTCACTTTGTGGTTCGGGACACGTTAGGGCTCGATAACGGCCGTTTCAACTTACGGGAATTACGCCATTGTGTTCCAAATAATATTTCCAATAAAAACGACTATACATACGCCTTGTATCTCGTAAATAATACCAAACTCAAAATAAATCGTCGATTCTCCGTATAAAAACACGTCGGGAAAATTACGGGGTATTACATTATGTCAAGCTTCAATCAAAGTCCTTTGGGTACACATTTTTTAATGATTTTTCAAAGTCAATGGTTAAAATGGGCAAAATTGGGGTTTTGACCGGCTCTGGTGAAATCAGGAGAACTTGTGCTTTAGTAAACTAAAGCTTGCAGTGAAAGTGATGATAATTATTCTTTTTCCCCCAAAATTAACTTAGTTAAAAAGTGATTTGAATTATTAAAGAGAGGCCAAGGAAAGGCTTCTTAGTTACTTCAAGAAGTTGTCCTCTATTCCGGATCCAGAATTATTCTTGATTGAACCTGGGTCGTTCGCAAAACTGTGTATTTAATTAAGTGATGTGTTTACTTTGAAAAAGAGTGATGTTGTTATTCTTATATATTTCTTTTAACGAACATATGTGACATAATGATATGAATTCTAAAAATATCCAAAAAGATTATACCAATTCAAGATGGTAAGTTGCAACTAATGAAATTTGTCATGAAATTTTGAAATCACATCTTTTGTATTGTAGTGCATGTGCTTTTTTTTATGGTGATTTTGTAATGAAGAAGCTTTTCCTAACAATTGTACTGTTGACATTTTACTACAATTGTTTCCTAATGTCCATTCCCAACAGTGGCGGAGCCAGAAAATACAAGTATGGGGGGCGAAAGTAATACGGTGTGTCAAGTAATATGTTGAGATATGTTTTTTTAGCATACCCCATAATGATTCGGGTCGGGTTAGACACATTGAATCACTACAGTGTTTAGAGTTTTTTTTATTCGGTAAGTAACATGTTGAGACATGTCATTTGTTAGCATAAATCGTAACGTGTCGAGCCATGTTAGAGCGCTTAGTGTTTTTTAATTTGTATCATTGACGGTTATGTGAGCATTATATCAAAAAACAACAAAGAAACAAACAAAAAATTAATGTGATAACCTAACTTTAATACTCCGTAGCTTGCAAACTAGAGTATTATAGTGGCGTCAACAAAGTTTAAAGTCCACTGTTAGTAAATAAAAATATGGGTTGTAGAAGTTGTATGTAGTAGGTAGTAAAACAATCATATATTTCTATACTATATAATTAAAAATTATAAAAGTGAAGTGTTATCCTTAAAATCATGTGGTTGTAAACGGATTTTTTTTACTTCTCACTTAAGTAATAAAATAGTATCATCCTCCTTATATTATTCTCTCACTGTAGCTAGAAAAGAAATAAAAAACTATAAACCCATCGATTCAATTATCATTTTCCTGCCATTTTTATCTACTTGAGCAAATAAATTGTGTTGGGCTTGGAATCCGTTGAGGGCAATTTTGATTTTGGGTTGAGGGCAACATTGAAAAATGACCACTAATAAAAAAAATTTACACTACATATCTATGCTTATTGGGCTCACCATAGAGGGCACTGCCCCCCTATAATTTGTAAATGCCTCCGCCCCTGATTCCCAATATATAGCATCACAAAATGAGATAGTATTAACTCCATTATGAATGTCATGCTCCATGGTATATCCATATCCTGGTTTAGATATTGCTTTTGGAAAAAAGAGTTAGGATCAAATGAGAAGAATAATTAAAATGAAAAGGTGAGAAAAAACCACAACCACACATTTCAGATACACACACAAAAATTGATGCATCTCCCCTTAAAATTCTCACTCTTATTTGAAATGTGTAGCAAGAAATCCTTCTTATTTTTCTCATTTTAGTTTTTCTTTTTACTGAATCCCTTCCTTGGATAAAATACCTCACATATGAATTATCTGTATACACTATCGTTTTTAACAGCATTATATATTGCCATGATTAGTCAATGCAAACTTTATTTATGAAAGTAAATTCCTTATTCAATTCGTAGGGGTGAGTTTTTCATGTGCATGGAGTTTTGCAAGGAGAGCCGTCTCTAAGGATTTATGAACCTAGGCCGAGCAAAAAAAAAGGGCCCGGAGGCTAGGTGCAAAAAATTATATAATATAAACTAAAATATAAAAACGATGATAAATGTTATATCAAGAGATATGTAGGTGGATCTTTTTTATGTGGGTTAAGTTATATGGTTTAATTTTTGGATGATTGTTAAGATTTGTAATAGGCTTAGTTAATTACATTATACAATTTATATATATATACATTAAAAAAAATTAAAAATCGGGCCCTCTAAAAAACCGGGCCTCGGCCGGTCGCCCACTTCGTCCCATGCTCTAGGTCGGCCCTGTTTGCAAGCATTATATTGTTAGAGTTTGTGGATATAAATTAATATTTGTATGTCCGGTTTCGAACCTGAGACTCTGGATTGCACACAATACGTAAGAGTTTCAATGGATTGAACAAAACGAATAACTTAACAGGTGTTAGTACTTAACGGAGTTAGAGATAACGGTCGTTAAAGGACTAATATTGCAAAAGATGGAAAGAAGAATCTAGAACCCACAAGGGGACTAGATGGCTGGCCACTCCCTTATGGGATTAGGGTTTCGGTTTGCCTTGGAGTGGGGAACAAAAAAAGGGTGCCTATAAATACAATCACATTGTATTCATTAATCCCTAATCTTGAATCCCTAAGCAAGCCAAACTTCTCTTTCTCTTCTCCTCTTACGTACAAACCGATCGACTCTTTTAATTCCACTAGGAATTTCGATCCAAGTAGTGCTTATAAAGTATTTGGTTTGTTTGTGATCAAGAACCTAGCTTTTCCCATTGAAACGCTAGTATTACGTGTGTACAAGAATGAGTAACAAGCTTACTTTAGCTTGTGGTGATTTCCCCATTCGACCCTTATTGTGATCAATCCTCAATAAACCCAATTAGGGTTTATATTGTTCTTGGAGCACGTGATTCCTTGTTCTTGCTAGGAATCAAAAGGTACGCGTTTATTTAATTTTAGTTAATTAATTATATGTTATTGTAGATCCAATCCGCTGTGCATGCTTTGATGTTCATTATGTGGTTATTAGTTTATAGATGTATGATTCTAATATTCCAACAGTGGCATCATGAGCCCGTTTTTAACATGTAATTAATTACTAATAACACATAAAATTGGATCTATTTGATTATTGCATTCTTTGAGGTTTCTAAGTTTTTTTTAAAACTTTTATTATTATATTTTTTTAATCGGATTTACTGTTCATCGAAAGGTACTATTCATCGAAAGTTACTGTTCATCGAAAAAAAAATTTAGTTTTTGATAAAAACTTGTAGAAACCCTAGGATTGCATGTAAATTTTATGTGGTTAATTAATGAATACAAGGTGATGTCATTAATTAAATGCGTATCAATATTGGCTTGTTAATATGTGCTACATGATTATAAGTGCAATATGGGATCCATGACAAAATCTTGCATGTTTTGTCATGGAATGTTTGTGTTTAATTGCTACATGCTTTTTTAAGATAAATCTAAAATTAGGGAAGACCCTAATTAAATATATTTATTAATTAGTTATGTGCAATGTGGTATCTAGTTAATTAAAACTTACGCGGCTAAGTTATTTGGCGTCTGTGGTCCGTTGGGTACAATGTGCTCGAAAACCAATGGGAGTTTTATTGATTAGATACATTATAAATTCACATAGATAATTAATAGGATTTATCAAAAAGGTTTGCATGTGGCTATATAATATTGTTAATGATCATATATGTGTTATTGAGTGTTTATTTATTTTTTCAATTACTTGTTCTTTGTGTTTAATTATGATGGATTGTAACATCAAAGAGGGTAATTTTTTGAATAAAAAATAAATGAACCTAATAACTATGAAACCTTTGTAGTAAAATATTTAATTACCAAGTCTTATGTGCCGATAGTGGTTCGCTTCGCACGGTAATTTGCTCCCAGGCGAGACTAGCAATTAATAATTTACTACATAAATTGTTTTAAGCTTTAAATCTTAAAGTTTTAATTGATTGATGCGACTGTACAAAAGTGGTCGAAGCAGCGGACCTATTATTGACAAACTATAAAGTGGGTATAAGGAGGCTTGACATTAAATTGTCATCCGAAAGGGGCGCGTTTTTAATTAGCTTCAGCGGACGTTTGCCCCTCCGCTCGCCTGTGCGTCAATAATAGACTTACTAAGTACACCATGAAAAAGTACGAAGCATCTTAAGGCAATGTTGTAAGTTTCTCAACGCCATCAATTAAATTTTGTTGATTTTAAGCAACGAATGAGTAAATAGTTTTTGTAGAAAACATATGATACAAAGATGAATGCATGACATCTTTGTACATATTTTGATTACACATATCAAAATTATACCCTTTAAATTTAAGTAATATGCCAACCAATTAATACGGAAACACCTAAGATGATTTTCTATCGTTGCTAGCAGCCTTAGCTGAATGTAATGATTCAAAGAATGGGAATCAAAGGGTAAATTGAGCACTTTCATAGCTAGCAGCCTCAGCTGATGTGATGAAACGGCGTCAAGTTTACATGTTTCTAAATTGATTAACTTAATTGAGCACTTTCATTACTAGCAGCCTCAGCTGATGTGATGGAACGGCGTCAAGGCATAAAGATTTGGGGATGAAACATGTTTACATTTGCAACCGAGGTTGGCATAATATGTAAGTCCCATGATTCTAGAAATTGCAATTGGATATTGGCAATTAGGATTGACCCGTACCTTATTGAGTACTTTCATTGCTAGCAGCCGCAGCTGATGTAATGAAACGACGTCAATTTGGATCCTATTTTTCAATGAAAATTAAATGGTGAAATTTTATATTTTACCGTGGGTGTTTAATTTTCTTGAAAAGTTATTATCAAAAATACTAAAATTGAATTTTGAAAATTCTTTTAATGTATTTAATGCAACGTTAAAACCGTAAATATGGGACATTCTTTTAGTAGTAAATTGATCTACACCCGTAGGGGTTTTGGATAGAGTAAATTTTTACTAAAAAGAATAAATCGAGTCTACTTTCCGTGTAAAGAGTAAGACTTAATCCTATTTATTTTCATGAATGAGAAATGTATAATAGGAAAATTAGAATTGTCTAAATTCTAAGAAATAACTCATGGCAAATTTTGTAGAAATTGCACGTGTAGGAGTTATTAATTTAGAAGCTAGACTAATTACTGCATAATTGGAAAAAGGCAAACTAGAATGTTTGATCTAGTTGTTATGCTTTAACCATTTAAAAGTGCTACATTTCATGATGGGGATGGTAGACCTAATTAAGGAAGAAATTGCATACCCAATTTTTTCAAGTTAATTGCATTGATGGATATTCCATCATTGACAAGTAGAATACATTCTTTGAAGTACCTTAGTAATGTTACGTATGGGATTCATCAAAGGTGTAGGAAAGTAAACAACACGCTATTTGCTTTTACTAGTTTTGAAACATTTATAATGTTGTCAAACCCAGTAGGAGCATTGTGTTGTAATTACTGAATAAGAGTTCATGTAGTGATCTTAAATTCAGTGGGAGCTACAAGTCTTGGTAGTAACCCAGATTATCTCTAGAACCTCTTGAGATAAATACTTTCCAATTATAGACACAATCATATTGATCAAACGAGGTGATTCTAAACGAGGTGATTCTATATCTAAACGAGGTTACTAAACGAGGTGATTCTATATCTACTTATATCTATGACACAATCATATTGATCAAATAAGCAAACTATTGACGTGTTGTTTATCTGATACGTGATGTTGTTCCATGCACAAGTGGGAGAAATCTTCATTGTGTGCAAGCAACAACATAAAGAAATATGATTTGAAGGTTTCTCTTGACTGTAAAGTAAGAGACCAATGTTCTAATGTGTTTTAAACACATTCTAATAATAGAACACTTGGAGTTAATATCTACTTTCATTACTAAATATTAATGACAAGGTAAATTACATACTTTTATTATTAGCAGCCTTGGCTGATGTGATGAAACTATGTTAATTTACAAGTTTCTAAAATTAGATAATTATTAGAACAAGTGTCGATATGGTAATAAGACTACTTCAAATGCAAATATTTATGTATTGTTGTAATGACATAAATAAATGAAGTAATCTCATACTACTTCATATTTAGATGTTTATGTATTCTTGGAATGACATAAATATATGAAGTAATAAATTAACTTGAAATACTATTGAAACCAAGTTATGGTGTTCATAATTACTTTAGTTATACATGTTTATATTGTAATATATAAATATGAAGTCTTTTATTGCTATAAGACTTATAATAAAGTAAGACGTTAACTTGTTATGTTTTTAATTAAGACATGTACAAGGAGTCATTAAGTTGATTAATGACTTATAACGAAATTGGGATTATAACAGTTATGTCTTCTTGGTAAGACATAGACATAAAGTGACTTGATCAGAAGTACTTATGTTATAAAGCATGCAATTGGCTTGGAAATCTATTGTACCATTAAATTGATTTAGTTGGTAAATAGGTAAGCCAAAAACGAAATATATTTATCTTACATATTGTAAGAAAGACTTACAATATTAATCCTAATGGAATACATAGTATTTATGGTATGTTCAATTAGGAAAATCAAACTCTTGATACATTGTTTGATCTGAGATAACTATATTTTCTATTCTTCCCAAAGATATCAAGGTTAGGAAATTGAGTATGGATTGGATATACTCAATTAAGACTCCAACCTAGAAGATTAATAAGACACCATTGATTATGGAATGTGTTGAATCACATTAAGTCTTAAAATTGAAGTTCAGAATTTGTTAAACTACTTGTTGGGTAGATTATTAACAAATTAAGATAAGGAACTGTCAATACGTATTTGTAAAGTCCTAAAAGAGAACAAGTTTGTGTTGCTCTATTTGCTAAGTATTTATAGTTAATCTATAAATTGCAAAAGGCAAGTGGGAGTTTTATCTTGATAAGATAAAAAATTACAAGATACATAATCTTCTAAATACACTAGAAAAATAATAATGAGGATTTAACATGTTAGTGTTAAATCTCAAAGATGATGGAATTCTCATTTCATACATCCGCAAGGATATCTCAAATATTTGTAGAATATGTTGAGGGTTATGAGTTACAGGATCGTGGTATGCCTGTTAATAAATTGCAAAAGTTTATTTGGCAAATTACTCATACTATGAAGATGCAGTCCAAGAAGATAGCTAGTTTGAAAACGTAGTTGATCTTGAACTCTATAGTTACACTATAGAATAGAGATGAATTTCTACAAAGGAAATGAAAATCCTAAAGATTTAAATTCTTGTGTAGAAATCATATGGACAAAATTTGTATACATATTTAATATGTGAAAAGATTATCAAACACACTTAAGTAATTAAATGTGATTGAAATTCTTTCTAAGCACATTAAATATATGAAGATTATGATTGTCATTATTAGGTTCATTTATATGAAATTAATAATGGAATATCAAAACTCTTTCTTGTGTAATTACTTATGCAAGGATGAAAAGTAATTGAAAGGAGTGTTTGAATTCAAATAATCTTTAGAATTATACAAGATGCAAATCATTTGTAAATGGATTAATGCATGCATCTAGAAGATATACTTATTTTTAGTTATTAAATCTAGTTTTGATTTATAATTAAATAAGATATTTCTGAATATTCCTGAAAGCTAGTGGGAGTGATATATATTTTCTTATTTCATATATGTTGTATAACATATAGGAAGTAACATTCCATTAACATTTATATGTTAAGTCTTAGTTTGGAATGAAACTTCACAAGGAAATTTAGAAAATAAAACCTTGGAATATATGTTTATTGTTATAAGCATAAGCGGTAATAATAACTGATTCTAAAAAGAACATGATATACTACTAGAATAATCTAGATAGTAACATATCTTTGAAAAGATATGTTAGGATTTATAAAAAGTGATGGTCATCGTCATTATTATTTTTGTTTTAAATGTGTCGTTGAATAAGTTAGTTTATTTAATGGGCTTGGACTTAAGGTTGTTAGTAAAATGTTGATCCATGTATAAGCCCACCCAAGTCCAAGCCCATCCAACTCAAACAAAAATAAACCCACCTTATCCTCATTTGGATGGTGGGTGTTAACTGTGTGTAAGTGTGTGTGACTGAAACACAGCCATAAGAAGATAGCAAAGGTGGGAGTGTGTGAGCTTAATGTTTGTTGTTTGTTTCCTTTTTCTTGAAGCTAATAAACATCAAGTTAATGTATATGATCCACACTCTTCTCATCTTGTTCTTGTGTTGAGTACCATTCGATTTGTAATATAGTTTATGTGATTAAGTGGTGATCATTGATTATAACAAGTGGTATCAGAGCAAAATCTAAAAATTAAAGATCTAGGGCACGTTACTGTTCATCAGCAAGCTTAATCGAGTAACTTTTCATTGAGCTGCAAATTTGATCGAGTTAGATCAAGTTTGATCGAGTAACTCCATTTGATCGAGTAACTTGATCGAGTAACTCAACATAGTCGAGAGTAACTTGATCGAGTAACTCAACTTAGTCGAGTAACTTGATCGAGTAACTTAACTTAGTCGAGTAACTTGATTTAGTCGAGTAACTTGATTTAGTCGAGTAACTTGATTTAGTCGAGTAACTTGATTTAGTCTAGTAACTTTGATCGAGTAACTTTGATCTAGTAACTTTGATCGAGTAACTTTGATCTAGTAACTTTGATCTAGTAACTTTGATCGAGGAACTACTTTAGTCGAGTAACTTTGATCGAGGAACTAATTTAGTCGAGTAACTTAGTCAAGTTTCTTAATCAAGTGATCTAGTAACTTCATCAAGTAACTTCAGCAAGTCTGTGAACCGTAACCAACCTTATCCTAGTTCTTTAACCGATCCAATACCATCTTAACCATACAACAACAACAATGACTACACAACAAGACATCCATGCAGCTGGTGCTGAAAACCGTCCTCTAATGCTAGAAAAAGGTAGTTATCTTCCATGGACGAGTCGTATGCTTCGATATATGAAAACCAAGCCTAATGGTCAAGGTAGACTCTTGATTAACTCCATCGAGAATGGTCCATTCAAGCCCCGTCAGATTCAAGTTACAGCGGGAAATCCAGATGCAACACCTCCCATTCAAGCAACCTTCCGGACACAAACGGAAGAGGAATACACATTGGCAGATTGGAAGCAAATTGAAGCAGATGACTTGGCAATGCACTTAATCCAACTCGGTTTACCACAAGAAATATTTTGTGTTGTAGACAGTTGTGAGACTGCCTATGATATGTGGGAACGAGTTGGACGCCTTTGTCATGGTACAGAAATTGGTAAACAAGACATCGAAAACAAGCTTCTAACTGAATGGGAGAAGTTCACATCAACTGCAGCTGAACCAATTGAATCTTATTATACAAGGTTTTTCACTCTCATGAATGAGTTGATCAGAAACAAGTTGACTCCAACTCAAATTGTTCAAAACATCAAGTTCATCAACAACCTACCAGAGGAATGGGGACGATATGTCACTATTGTCAACCAAACAAAGAACCTTCACGAGGTGAACTATGATCAGCTCTATGACTTCCTAAAGCAAAACCAGGCAGAGGCAAATGAAGTCAGAAAAGAAAAGTTAGCAAAACAACATGATCCTCTTGCACTCATAGTCCAGACTCCTGCACCTGCTACAGTTAATACACAACCATAATCCCAACACTTCATGCAACAACAATACAATTCACAAACACCGTTCTACCCACAACAACAACAACATGTAATCCCACAACAACAATACCCGCAACACCCAGATCAAGATGATCAGGATGAGTCAACTGCTGCTTTGACTCAAGCGTTTGCTTACCTAACAAAAGTATTCCAAGGACGCTACTCCACACCCACCAACAACAATCAACGAATCTCATCGAACACTCGCAACAAGCAAATTGCACAGCCGAGTTTCAACATGGGAAAACAAGGACAGATGGTTGGGGGATATGGAAATCAGCAGGGATATGCTCCAAGATATCAGATGGGTAATCATAATGCAGGGCAGTATGTTGGTAATCAGATGGGTCAGTATGCAGGGAATCAGATGGGTACAGCTGTTGGTAATCAAAGGGGTCAGAATGCTGGGAATCAGTTTGGGAATGTTGGTGCTCAGGGAGCTGGGAATATGAATCAGGGTAATGTGATGAAATGCTTCAACTGTCAGGGTGTTGGTCACATGGCTAGGAACTGTCCTGACAAGCCAAAAAAGAGGGATCCAGCTTATTTGCAGAAAACATTATTGTTGGCATAGAAGGAAACGGCTGGGTTACAGTTGAGTGCGGAAGAGAATGACTTCATGGCTCTTATGGATGGTGCAGAAGATCTAGAGGACATCAATGCAAACTGCATATTCATGGCAAATCTCCAGGAGGCTAAGTATGACACAGATTCGGAAGCACCTCCTGCTTTTGACACCAATGCGGTTTCTGAGGTACAACCATATGCTACATGTCACAATAATGAAATGTTTGATATGTGACCTCAAAATGAACAGCATCCTGCGACTCCTAATTTCATTTACTATACATATATGGACGAACCAAGTTGTAGCAATACTAATTTGGTAACTCCAGACATGGATTCTAATGGAGACTTCGAGTCACAGCATACTGAGAATGCTGAGGACACACGTGCTTTATTTGAATCATTATTGCAAAATTGTAGTATTGAAATTGAAAAGGTCAAAAAGGTCAATCGCGATGTTAAGGCCGCGAATGCAAAATTGACCACTGAGCTTGAGAGTTATAAGGATAATGCAAGAGCTTATGATTTTGATAACAAACGACAGTCAAAACTTGAAGTTAGTTTAAGAACTTCTGAGTTAAGAGAAAAACATTTGCAAATCAAATTCGACACCTTAGATGTTAATTTGAATGTGCAAATCAAATCTCTAAACAAGGAAATTTCTGAATTAACCAACCAGCTTTCAAAACAAAAATCAACTTGTTCTAATCTTGAAAAAGAAAAGAAAGAGTTGAATGAAAGGTTTTCAAAACGATAAAAGGATCTTCTTAAAGAGATCATTGACAAAAAGGAAACTATTGCAAAGTTGGAAGATTTGCTTGTAAAAATGGGTCATTCTACACAAACAATTAATTTGTTAATCAACGATCCAAACCCGATTTTACATACAATAAAGAAAATGGCTATCGGTTGTGAAAACCCTTATAATCTCAAGAAAGCTCAGAAAGAACAGAATGTGCTTTATAATGGTAATCTGATAAATGATATCCATGACCCTCCCGCGGGTTATGATTCGTGTGAAACGATTGAGCTTTCCGAAGAGAGTAGAAACAAAATGCGACAAATGAACAGAGAAATAAAACCCATTGACTATAATGAACTTAACAAACTTTCTGGGGTTCATCTAGTTCAAAAAGAGTCACCACTGTTTTTCAAAAAACCGGTGGTTGTCGCAAGACGAAAAGTTGTTTCCAAACATCTGCCTAACATCGAACAAATGGCATCTAAAAACACTTATGATACAAGTGCAGCTAGACTATATTTGGTTGATCTTAAACAGAGAATTGAAACACTTCAAAGTATTGTGGCATCTAAAACAAACAGTCAACAGCTGGACTGGTTTTCAAACTGAACTAAAAAAGGTGTTTGAGAATGACATTAATCCACATATTGATGGAATCTATGCGGTTGCTCAAAATGTGGAACATAATCTTTTGAAAGAATCAGCAGAATTCGTTAAGGACCATAAATCCTTAGTGAAGGAAGCTAATGAATACTTGGAACATATAAAAGTTTTGGAAAAACAAAATGACTCTCTCTCCTTCGAAGCTCTATCGACTGATATTATGTCTATTATTTACCAAACATATTCTGTTGAGGATGATGAAAGACTTCGGGCTGAGACTTCTGAAATTGTTATAAAATATGAAAAGGCACTTGCCAAGATTGAAAAACAAAATGTCACATATTTTAAACAACTTGATCAGAAAAAGGAAGAATGAAAGTATGAAAAATTGTCGTATGAGCGTTCCTATCACAACATGCAAAAACAAATTGATCTTTTGAAATCTCAGCTTGAAAGTCAAAAAGGGCAGGGTGAGGGAACTACGGGTATAACACCATCATCCCCCTTGCCTAATGAGAAACAAAAAGAGAAAGCTGTTGTCGAAACATCAAATGTAATAACGCCTGGCCTTTATAGGATTAGTCCCACTACTGCATCTGCCTCTACATCTAAAACATATAGGGCGATAGACAAAAGTAACAATGATAATCCAAACGAGTCTAGGAATGCTACAACATCATTTCAGGACAACAACATAAATTCTAATGAGTGTGCCTTACCTTCTACAGGATTAGAAAGCAACTCTAGGAGCAGAAGACAGTCTAGGAGCATTAACAAGAAAACTAGTGTCTCGCCTATTTCTGAGAGTGCATGCAAGAAAGTAGAAGAACACCCTAGGAATTTAAAGCTTTCAAATAAGAAACATATATCATCTAGATGTAATGTTAAGACCAGTGTTTTGAATGCATGTAATGACTCTGTTTGTTTAATGCACAAGAAATCTTTGCCTGTAAATGCTTGTGATGATCTTGTTTCTGATACTGTGAATGATATGCCTAAACAGAAAAAGGTTCCTTCAGTCACTAAGGCTAAGTCTAGATATATTCGAAGACTTATTGCAAAAGCTAGGAAATCCACTAGTAGCCTATTGCCTAAGGATCACCTTAAGTTTTCTGCATGGAAACCAACGGGTAGAATGTTCACACTTAAGAATGGCACATTAGAAATAGTTCCCAATGCAACAACGGAAACCATCTCTAAGTGTAATTCACCTGTTACATCTAACCCCTTGGAACCAAATGTTAAACGGTTTCCATATAAAAATCATCTGTTCTCTGCAGGTCATTGAAATTTTTCTTTGGATCGTCGACTCGGGTTGCTCCAAGCACATGACCGGGAATCTGAAGCTGCTGATCAACTTTGTATGGCAGTTCATGGGGACTGTACGGTTTGGGAATGATCATGTTGCAGCTATTCTGGGTTATGGAGATCTTCGGTTTGGAAATTACTTGATCACTCGGGTTTACTATGTCGAAGGGTTGGGACACAATTTGTTCTCAGTCGGGCAGTTTTGTGATGCAGATTTAGAGGTTGCTTTTAGGAGAAACACTTGCTTTGTTAGGAATTTGGTTGGAAATGATCTCTTAATTGGGAATCGTGGCACCAATCTCTATGCAATTGACATAAACCAAATGGCCTCTTCATCACCAATTTGTCTCATGACCAGGGCAGGCGAAACAAAATCCTGGTTGTGCCATAGACGTTTGTCCCATCTTAACTTTGACACCATCAACAAGCTTGCCAAAGACAACATCGTCAACGGTCTCCCAAAGTTTAAATATACCAAAGAACACTTATTTCCATCCTGTGAGCAAGGAAAGAGCAAAAGAGCAACATACAAACCTAAACCCGTACCTAGTTCGGTTGATAGGTTACATTTGTTGCATATGGACTTATGTGGCCCAATGAGAGTTCAAAGCATAAATGGGAAGAAGTATATTCTTGTAATCGTCGATGACTATTCAAGATATACATGGGTAAAGTTTCTGAGGTCGAAAGACGAAACAACAGGCATCATCATCACCTTTCTGAAGCAGATTCAAGTTCTACTTCAAGCTCCAGTAAGGATAGTAAGAACTGATAATGGCACGGAATTCACAAATCAGGAGTTAAGAACATATTTTGAAGAATCTGGTCTTACTCACCAGAAACCAGCTGTTAGAACTCCACAGCAGAATGGGGTAGTTGAAAGAAGAAATTGAACTCTTGTGGAAGCTGCTCGCACAATGCTGATTTATTCTAGTGCACCGTTATTTTTATGGGTTGATGCTGTCTCCACTGCTTGTTTTACTCAAAACCGATCCCTAATCCATCCAAGATTCAATAAAACCCCGTATGAACTTATCAACAACTGAAAACCCGATATCTCTTACCTACATGTATTTGGTGCTTTGTGCTATCCAACAAATGACAGAGAAGATCTGGGAAAGTTGAAAGCTAAGGGCGATATTGGAATCTTCATTGGTTATTCGGAAAACTCGAGGGCATTCAGGGTGTATAACAGGAGAACGAAAAAGATCATGGAGACGATGAATGTGAAGTTTGATGAAATTTCACAAATGGCTTCTGAGAGACTCGCTATAGAAACCGCGCTTAACCCAATGACTTCTGGACATATCAGTTCAGGACTCGCACCTCAAGGAGCTCAATCAATTCATAACGAACAACCCACAAATCAGGAACTGGATAATTTCTTCGAGTTTATGTATGATGAATACTATGGTGGCGCTTCGACAAATGCATCTAACCAACGTTCCGCTGCACCCACTCAAAATCAACAACCACCACCACCACCACCAAATCTAGATGCATCCACAACATTCAAAGCTAGCGCACCAACTCCCTCCACATCATCAACATCTACTCCACTAACTCCAGTAATTGAAATTGTTCTACCAAGAATTGATGAGCAAGAACAAAATAATGCGGTGTTAGATGAAGAACCATTCGAAAACCCGTTTGGAACGGAATCTGCTGAATCTTCTTCAAGATTGCATGAACCGTCTAACACACATTCGTTCAGTCCAAGGTACCCTTCTACGTTACAGTGGACAAAAGACCATCCAATAGAACAGGTTATTGGTGAACCCTCAAGGCCAATTCAGACGAGAAAACAATTAAACAACGATTGCGACATGTGCATCTATGTCTGCTCAGGCAGTCTCATAGAACCTAAGAACATTCGGGAAGCAATGGCAAATAATGCCTGGATTGAAGCGATGCAGGAAGAACTTCTTCAATTTCAAATCCATGACACCTGGGATTTAGTTCAAAGACCAATTGACAAACTAGTCATTGATCTTAAGTGGTTATGGAAAAACAAAAAGGACGAAGAAATGACTGTAATTCGCAACAAAGCTTGTCTAGTGGCAAAGGGATACAGACAGGAAGAAGGAATAGATTTTGAAGAGTCATTCGCGCCAGTAGCAAGGCTTGAGGCAGTCAGGATTTTCTTAGCTTATGCAGCTCACAAGAACATCACAGTTTATCAGATGGACATCAAGACAGCTTTCTTGAATGGAACTCTGAAAGAAGAAGTGTACGTGATTCAGCCAGACGGTTTCGTCGACAAAGATCATCCAGACTATTTCTACAAGTTGAAGAAAGCTATCTATGGTTTGAAACAAGCCCCAAGGGCGTGGTATGACGAGTTATCATCTTTCTTGTTGTCAAATAATTTCACCAAAGGAACAATTAATCCGACCTTGTTTACAAGAAAATACAAAAATGATATTTTGATTGTTTAGATTTACATGGACGACATAATATTTGGGTCCACTAATCCGCAACATTCAAAACATTTTGAAAATCTCATGAATAGCAAATTCGAAATGTCCATGATGGGAGAATTAAAATTCTTTTTAGGCTTACAAATTCATCAATCCCCACGTGGTATTTTTCTTAATCAGGCTAAATATACAATTGAGATTTTGAAAAAACATGGAATGGAAAATTGTGACTCTGTTGGTACACCAATGGTCACCTCACCAAAAATAGGTGCTGATTTATATGGGAAAACCATGGATCCGAAGAAATATCGAAGCATGATTGGTTCTCTCATGTACTTAACTGCTAGTCGACCCGATATACATTTAGCTGTTTGTTTATTAGCACGGTTTCAGGCAAGGCCTACCGAACTTCACCTCCAAGAGGTTAAACGGATCTTTCGATACTTACGAAGAACCATTAACATGGGACTTTGGTATCCGAAGTATTCGGAGTTTACACTGATAGCATTTTCAAATGCAGATCATGCCGGTTGCCAAGTTACAACAAAGAGTACATCAGACGGAGCACAATTTTTGGGAGAAAAGCTAGTAGGCTGGTCATCAAGGAAACAAGACTGCATTGCTTTATCAACAGCAGAAGCCGAGTATGTGTCTCTATCTGCGTGTTGTGCCCAAGTTCTATGGATGAGGACACAACTCACAGATTATGGTTTCTCTTTCGACCGCATACCTTTGTATTGCGAATCGAAAAGTGCCATAGCCATCTCGTGCAATCCAATGCAACACTCGAAGACCAAGCATATTAGAGTCCGCTATCACTTCATAAAGGAACACGTCGAAGAGGGTACTGTTGAATTGTTTTTCGTGAAGATTGAATATCAACTCGCCGATCTATTTACTAAAGCCCTCCCAAAAGAGCGGTTTGAAAACTTAGTTCGTCGAATTGGAATGCGAAGCCTAACTCCCGAAGAGTTAGAAAGTCTTCTTGAATCTTTTTTATTTATATCAACAAGCTTCGCATGTTGATAAAAACAAAATACAAAATTTGAAAAACCAACAAAAACAAAATATAAAAATAGAAAATTTTCAAAAATACAAAAAAAATAGAAAATCAAAAAAATAAAAATATAAAAAAAAATAATAAAAAAATAAATAAATAAAAAAACCCAGAAATATTCTTCTCACGACATGTCTCTCGTATAATCGATATTCTGTACCTATCTAGAAATGTCATTCAACAATGATACGGGCATGTACAGATGCTTGAGCGAGAGTTCATTTAAATTTTTTCCAAAACATGTCGTTTTTCTCAAATTTTCTTCACAACGGATTTCGTATATTCCTGTACGAAACCCACGCTACATTGATGACTTCTGATTATTTCTGATCAGGACTCGCAATGTTAATGGCAAAAAGCTAAAACCGTGAGCACTTAATCAAAATTGTTTCACAAAGCTTGTTCAAAGTCTTTCTATAAATTTTGTGCTCACATCAACTCCCTCCAAGTCCCCTAAATGCTTTTAAACTCAATTGTTTAATAAAATGCTCTGATTAAGGGGGAGTATAAAAAGAAAAATGTACCGTTTTCATGCTAAAATCAGTCCATCTCTCCACAAAAAGTTTCATTTTAATCAACTGTTTTCAAAAATACCACTTCATGCTATTTTTGAGAGGGAGATTAAGTGTTATTTAAATACAAGGGGGAGAGGACGTGATTAAAATGCGATCAAAAAGAAGTTTTGTGGTTTGAATCTCAAAACGAGCTCTTCAAAAAGACTCAGAACAACCCTCGAATTGACGAAACTAAATGTCCGTTATCGAAAGACATGTCCTGGACGGGTAATAATTTCAAGCTGGTTTACCAGTAATGTAAACGTGTCTCGCAAAGGACTTGTCTGAGTAGAATGTACCAATTCGAGAGATGATCTTTGAATATGATCGGGACGGGTAATAATTTCAAGCTAGTCTAACTAGTGATGTAAGCGTGTCTCGCGAAGGTCATGTTCATTAAAAATCGATCATTTCAAATGTGCGAACTCTACCCAACATGTGCAATTTATTTCAAAAATGCATGAGCACATGTGAAGGGGGAGTGTTTCAAAAATGCAAAACTCTCAATGTGTTAACCAAATGTGTTTACTCATGAACACTTTGAGAGATTTTCAAAAGGTTTCATGGTTTATGATCGATAATCTAGGATAATCATGGAGAAATAAGGTGATTTTGATTAGGTTATGTCCAATGATCCGCCAGAGCCGGAGGGATCTACCCTAGGACGATTCCAATAGTTTAGAATTAGAAGTCCTTAGGTAAGATTGAAAAAAGGAGTAAACGAGAAAGGAGAAAGAAGGGGTTGAAGAATTAAAAAGAAAAGCTTATGAAAGGGTGAAAAGAAATAGCCCTCCATAAAAACTTAGGTCAGAAACCGGGTCAATACATCTGCTATCGGTACTCACTAAGGTGATACTGATATTGAAGACAAGACATCATGGACCCAGTGACGCATTGCACCACCCCTCCTATCCACTCAGATATCTCTCAAAAGATATTTGTTTCATTTCTCACGGAGAACACTACATAATCTATCGACCTCTCATTCCGAGATGTGTTGATATTGAAAAGGTGGCACTCTGCTCCATGCCTCCGACGACTAAAATTAAAACGCACATTATCGAGTCTAGAGACATGAGATTCATCAAAGATCTCTTAGGAACACTTCCTATGCAATACACTTGTGTTCACCTGTAACAACTCGCAATTTTCCAAATTTATTTTTATAAGAGATTATCTCGGTTTTTCGTTTATGAACCTCTTCGAACTTATTTAATCTGAAAAGTGAAGTTATCTCGCGAAACGTAAAGATTCGTACACAATGCGTACTGGCACAACCGACAATTTGTTTTGATTCGTGAGAAACGAGGCGTATGAATAGACGTTTTTATTGGAAAAATTATTCTAAACGTGAATATTAATTTATTCGGGCAACGAGAAATAAAGCTACGCGTATTTATAATCAAAATTAATGGAAAAGCGATTTTAAAATTAATGGAATAACTTTCGGGTGCTCGGGAAATATTTATAACACGTTTTATTGGTCTCGTTGGTGTTCTGTTAAAAATATAAAGAGATTTACATATTCAGTCCCTGAGGGCGCGCTAGGGTTTGCCACAAGTCCCAACCTTACCCTATATATACCCTATTATAAAGAAATTAGGGTTTAGTTTTCTCCTTCCTCCCTCTCTCCTCTCAGCCGACAAACACCCACCTTCTCTCTCATTTTCCGGCCAAAAATCCGGCCACCTGAGCCACACCGCCGCACATCATCTCACACCTCCACCACCATCATTCACCAAATCCTATTCTCTTTCGATTGAGCTATCGCACGCGCTACCAAACCCACCTTAACATCACTTTCATTCGAGGCTCATTTTCGAATCACCACCACCATCACTCCAAACCTTCACCACTGTGTCAAGATCGAAGGTTGTTTTGGTTTATTTTGGGTTCGAGTTACCACCTAAGCCACCGCAGCTGCTATCTTTCCTCCTCCTCTTTATCTCTTTCTCGTCATGGTAAAGCCGAGAAAACCCGTTCGATATTATTATTATTTCTTTCTATTATTACCGGCTATTATTGTTGTTGTTTCGTGGGTTAAAAATGGATTTAAGATGGTTTATACTAATGTTGTGATTATGAAATGAGTTTATAAGTTTGTGATTTAAAACTGGATTTAAACAAGTTTTGGAATTGTTCGTGTGGTAAGGAACGGAGTTAGATGTCGTGGGTTGATTCGGGTTTGTCCTCGAATCAGGTTATACCCGTTTGGCACCATGTTCTATCTCGAGTCCAGTTGGTTTGCGTTTGAATTAAGGCCGAGACCGCTAGGGGTCTCGGCAATATTATTTGATTGTGGTTGTTGTTGATTCTTGATGCTGTAGTTATTATTATTATTGCTAAATGGTCTTTATGGTCGTGTCATTTATGGTCGTGGTTATGTTGTTGTTTTTTTTGAGTTCGAGTAACATTAACACACCAGGAGGGTGCGTTATTCTTGTTGGTTTGGTTCTCGATTGGATTATATCCGGAGTTGGATTGAGTCTATTATGGTTCGGTTTTAAACTCCATGGTTCGAAGCCGAGACCCTTGAGGTCTCGATGTGGTACATTTATCTTGAGGTTAATGATATGTTGAATGTGAATTTGTATTCGGATTAGTCTTGGTTGTGTTGGGCTATAGAGCCCATAATGGGCTGCACTTTGGTTGAATTAAATATGGGCCGAAGCCCATCAAAATTAAAAGGGAGCTTGAGGTGTTAAAATAGTAATACTACTTTTAAATAAAGTTTAACACATTCGGATAATTATAAATATCGATCATTGATACGAGAATGTATAAATATTTGATGGATACAAAATCTTCAATAAAACCAAAACCAATATTTACGAGATTAATAGCGAGAAATAAACTTATAAAATATTGTAATTTCAGATTTGGTTAATCCAAGTCTCGACGACTCGAGAAAAACTAATTTTATTAGTTAAACTTATTTTTATCATAAAACGTTTATGTTTTATACAAATTATTTGAGGATAACGGGGTAAATGTCGAAACGTACAAACTGATTTAATTACTTGAGGTGTTTGTTTGTCTTTAGCTTCTAAGGTTGTCTTCTTTGGTTTGAGTTCTCGTCGGTATTCTCTCGACTATGTCGATGTCTATTCTCTTTGGCGTGAGTTGTCTGTCGAGTCTATGTTTTCTTACTACACCACACAAAACGTTGAAACTAAGCTTTTGATAAGTTTTGAAACTGAGTAATCCACGAAAACTACGACATATTGTCTTTTATAGACTTTATTACTTTGCGCGACGTATTTTGAGATAATTGTATACGTATTAGGTTGTGCCGATCCTAGACCGTTGTGTACCGCCGTGCCTGTACTTTTGTGTACCGTCGTGCTTATTCATCTTGGAACCCTCGTGCCGTATGTTTTGAGACCGTTGTGATATGCTCTAGATGCCAGTCGTGTCAGTTGTGATCTTTGCATTGCTGTGACTAAGGTGAGTTCATGGCCCCTACTTTTACCGGTTTTATAACTATTTTTGGGGGAGAATACATGCTCATTTTTACTTAAACTCAATACTGGTTTTACTTGAAACGTGATTTTTTTTTCTCCAACGTACTGTTTGGCTGATATATCTGACCTGGTTAATTGAATGCATTATGTGCTTACTTGTTATTTGATATGGCCTGAAACTGTTATGATACTGTTACGCGAGCTGGCTATGGTTATTATATACGCGGGCTCCTTGTGCCTTAGCATCAACATTAGCTCCTGTGCCTACTGATTACTATAGTGTGCACCTATAGGGAACTGTTTCTGTAATTAGACTTTTGTGACTTAGCCAGCGTAACAGTTAATCTTGCATGACACTATATGAGTATAGTACTTGAATGACTGATTTTGGTTGGAGATGTTTGACTATGATATTATTTGCGGATTTGGTTCTGGAACTATAACTTAGGCAGTGTTAGCCTACGTTGGACTTGACTTGTTTATGAACGATGATTTTGAACTCGAAAACCTTTTGGTTTAACCAAACTGTTTTAAACTAAAATCTATGAACTCACCAGCGTAAGCTGACCCTTTTAGCATGTATTTTCAGGTTTAATGCTATAGCTTATCTCTGGAGGCGCTTGGCAAGGGGCATGGTCATAAACGACTCTGATATTTATATTTGGGACCGCTTTAATCGTTTTGGGCCTTACTTCCGTACTATTTTCAGATGATGTAAACTTAACGTTTTGATAATGAAACTTTCTTCTAAAACGGTTAAGGTAAAATCGTTCGTTGAACCTTGTGTTGTGATACCAATTGAGTAGCACCCCAGTGACAAGATTGCTTCCGCTGGACCCGATTTTTGGGGTGTTACAGATTGGTATCAGAGCCTAGGTTATAGAGAACTAGGTATTTTTAAAACCTAGACTATAACCGCTTTCATGAAAACTTAACCCTATGACCGCCACGTGCCTGCCTGCCAAGCCGATGCCTCGCGTATGATTTTATTTGAGGATTTAATTGATATGACGAGATAATTGATGATATTAGATGAGATGTTCATGGTATATTTGACGAGTTATTTGATGAGATACTTGATTATATATTTGCTTGTCATGCGTGCCTGACTCTTGGATATTTTATATCCGCTCGTTTTAACTGTTCACTATAAGCATTTCCATATGCTTATACTTGCACCGAACCTGTCACAGAGTTACGCTATTTCCTTGCGTAATCTCACTATCGGATGTCGAGTTTGTATACTTGTCGTGATTTTGGGAATAATTCTGGATATAATGGACATACTACTAGTATAACTAGGCTTAGTATTCCAAAATTCATTGAACCTCGGGTGAATATAGACTGATCACCTATATTCAACCAGGGACAGTGGGACATAGCCTGATCACCTATGTCCGACTCAGAGGTGAATTTTGCAATACTCAGAGTAGTTATAATGGAATTATGTCCGGGTTGGTCATTGATTTTTGGGATGGTACCGTTTCGCGTGGGTACACAGACATTGGAATCTTGCTTCCACTCACACTACACACTGGCATCACAACACCGCGTGAACCGTAATGCCCTTGGCATCGCTATACGTCTCCATTATATGGAAATCCTGTTTGCCGCCGTCTGGCCGTATTTTGCATCGGGTCGAGTTAGATCCGATTGGCATCGTTTGAATCCGAGTTATTTGTAACTCCTTGAGAGCGTAATAAGCCATCCAAACTTACTGGAACGTTTAGATTCGATTTCGACTATGTTTGATTTTGGCTACGTCTGGATTTAATTTTTTTGCCACGTTTGGATTTGATCCTGGCTACTTTTGGATTCGATTTTGACTACGTTTGGATTTGATATTGACTGCGTTTTGGTCTTGATTCTGATTTAATTCGAGTTGATTGATTTTATGATTTTGGACGTCATCCTGGATTTGGATCTGTTATTCGGCCTTGCTTGTTGTAGCCTTGCTACAGTCGCCGCTACTCTGAGCCTTGTGCTCAATCGATGATATTCATTTTTCCAACCGGGATTGTTCAATCGAAGCTGTTCAATCAATGTTGTACCTCCCGTTTTGAGTACCTTGTACATTACCGATTCAACCAACTGATTGCTTAACATCTTCCCTCAGATTTGTACTCTGAACTCGCTAAACTCTCTATTTGGCAGAGATTCCACGCCCAATAGAAATCTTGAGACTCTAAGGAGTAACTGAAACCACGATTCCTTGGGACAACCCCTCAGAAATACCAGTGATCCTTGCTGCTTTCTTACCAGATAATAAGCTATATCATAAACGAAACCTTGGAAGGAAATCCCGCGCCGCTACCAGAGTAATTGATGATAATCCTATCTAATCTACTCACCTTCTGCTAAACAATGAAACTACAGTATTGGCAAACTTGCTCGTCAATACTCATCGGAAATCACTTTCCGATATAGAGTGTCGACTCTTACCATTCTCTGATCGGGATAGTTGTTTCACATCAAATTCTCGGAAATCACTCTAAAGAGCCATGAGAACAGATTTGGAGATGAATACAGTGTATAATCTCCAGACTGATGGCCAAAGTGGAAAAATCATTCAAGTGTTAGAGGACATATTGTGTTCCTGCGTAACTTAGCAATAGTTGGTATAGACACCTCCTGTTGGCAAAATTCTCTTATAACGATACCTATCACTTCAGTATATCAAAGGCACCGTACGAGGCATCTTATAGCCGCAAGTGCCGATCGCCGACTTGATGGGTAGGAGTTGGGGATACCCCACTTACCGACCCCGAACTTGTTCATGAGACTACCGAGAAGATCGCTTAGATCAGAACCAAGTTGCATGCTGCTCATGAATCGTCAGTAGACTATGCTGACAAGTGACGTAAACCTCTTGAATTCCCAGTTAAAGCCTAGATTATGCTTAAAGACTCACCATGTGAAGGGTGATACGTTTGGTAAACGTGGAAAGATTAATCTCGCTGTATTGATCCTTTTGAAATCCTTGCTAGAGTTGAACCGGTAGCACTCAGGCTTGAGCTACCGTCAGGACTCAGCAGTGTTCGCAACGTTTAACGTTTTTATGTCCAACGTGAAGTAATGACTGCCGATGCGGCAACCACTATTCCTTCGGGAGAGATCTAGATTGACGAATATTTGAATCTTGTTGAGAAACCTATCGAAATCATGACCGTGAAGTCGAACGACTTTGGTAAAGTCGCATCCCTATCAAAAAAGCTCTTCGAAGCTCGCGAAAAAGGTCCTGAATCCACGTGAGAACGTGACAATGAATCCTCGTATGTATATACTCATCTCTTTTCAACCGTAACGAGTAACTTGAATTGAATCGCGAGGTCGCGATTCCGTTAAGGAGGTGAGACTGTAACAACTCGCAATTTTCCAGATTTATTTCTATACGAGATTATCTTGGTTTTTCGTTTATGAACCTCTTCGAACTTATTTAATCTGAAAAGTGAAGTTATCTCGAGAAACGTAAAGATTCGTACACAACGCGTACTGGCACAACCGACGATTTGTTTTGATTCGTGAGAAATGAGGCGTATGAATAGACGTTTTTATTGGAAAAATTATTCTAAACGTGAATATTAATTTATTCGGGCAACGAGAAATAAAGCTACGCGTATTTATAATCAAAATTAATGGAAAAACGATTTTAAAGTTAATGGAATAACTTTCGGGTGCTCGGGAAATATTTATAACACGTTTTATTGGTCTCGTTGGCTTTCCGTTAAAAATATGAAGAGATTTACATATTCAGTCCCTGAGGGCGCGCTAGGGTTTGCCACAAGTCCCAACCTTACCCTATATATACCCTATTATAAAGAAATTAGGGTTTAGTTTTCTCCTTCCTCCCTCTCTCCTCTCAGCCGACAAACACCCACCTTCTCTCTCATTTTCCGGCCAAAAATCCGGCCACCTGAGCCACACCGCCGCACATCATCTCACACCTCCACCACCATCATTCACCAAATCCTATTCTCTTTCGATTGAGCTATCGCACGCGCTACCAAACCCACCTTAACATCACTTTCATTCGAGGCTCATTTTCGAATCACCACCACCATCACTCCAAACCTTCACCATTGTGTCAAGATCGAAGGTTGTTTTGGTTTATTTTGGGTTCGAGTTACCACCACAGCCACCGCAGCTGCTATCTTTCCTCCTCCTCTTTATCTCTTTCTTGTCATGGTAAAACCGAGAAAACCCGTTCGATATTATTATTATTTCTTTCTATTATTACCGGTTATTATTGTTGTTGTTTCGTGGGTTAAAAACGGATTTAAGATGGTTTATACTAATGTTGTGATTATGAAATGAGTTTATAAGTTTGTGATTTAAAACTGGATTTAAACAAGTTTTGGAATTGTTCGTGTGGTAAGGAACGGTGTTAGATGTCGTGGGTTGATTCGGGTTTGTCCTCGAATCGGGTTATACCCGTTTGGCACCATGTTCTATCTCGAGTCCAGTTGGTTTGCGTTTGAATTAAGGCCGAGACCGCTAGGGGTCTCGGCAATATTATTTGATTGTGGTTGTTGTTGATTCTTGATGCTGTAGTTATTATTATTATTGCTAAATGGTCTTTATGGTCGTGTCATTTATGGTCGTGGTTATGTTGTTGTTTTTTTTGAGTTCGAGTAACATTAACACACCAGGAGGGTGCGTTATTCTTGTTGGTTTGGTTCTCGATTGGATTATATCCGGAGTTGGATTGAGTCTATTATGGTTCGGTTTTAAACTCCATGGTTCGAAGCCGAGACCCTTGAAGTCTCGATGTGGTACATTTATCTTGAAGTTAATGATATGTTGAATGTGAATTTGTATTCGGATTAGTCTTGGTTGTGTAGGGCTATAGAGCCCATAATGGGCTGCACTTTGGTTGAGTTAAATATGGGCCGAAGCCCATCAAAATTAAAAGGGAGCTTGAGGTGTTAAAATAGTAATACTACTTTTAAATAAAGTTTAACACATTCGGTTAATTATAAATATCGATCATTGATATGAGAATGTATAAATATTTGATGGACACAAAATCTTCAATAAAACCAAAACCAATATTTACGAGATTAATAGCGAGAAATAAACTTATAAAATATTGTAATTTCAGATTTGGTTAATCCAAGTCTCGACGACTCGAGAAAAACTAATTTTATTAGTTAAACTTATTTTTATAATAAAACGTTTATGTTTTATACAAATTATTTGAGGATAACGGGGTAAATGTCGAAACGTACAAACTGATTTAATTACTTGAGGTGTTTGTTTGTCTTTAGCTTCTAAGGTTGTCTACTTTGGTTTGAGTTCTTGTCAGTATTCTCTCGACTATGTCGATGTCTATTCTCTTTGGCGTGAGTTGTCTGTCGAGTCTATGTTTTCTTACCACACCACATGAAACGTTGAAACTAAGCTTTTGATAAGTTTTGAAACTGAGTAATCCACGAAAACTACGACACATTGTCTTTTATAGACTTTATTACTTTGCGAGACGTATTTTGAGATAATTGTATACGTATTAGGTTGTGCCGATCCTAGACCGTTGTGTACCGCCGTGCCTTTACTTTTGTGTACCGTCGTGCTTATTCATCTTGGAACCCTCGTGCCGTATGTTTTGAGACCGTTGTGATATGCTCTAGATGCCACTCGTGTCAGTTGTGATCTTTGCATTGCTGTGACTAAGGTGAGTTCATGGCCCCTACTTTTACCGATTTTATAACTATTTTTGGGGGAGAATACATGCTCATTTTTACTTAAACTCAATACTGGTTTTACTTGAAACGTGATTTTTTTTTCTCCAACGTACTGTTTGTCTGGTATATCTGACCTGGTTAATTGAATGTATTATGTGCTTACTTGTTATTTGATATGGCCTGAAACTGTTATGATACTGTAACGTGAGCTGGCTATGGTTATTATATACGCGGGCTCCTTGTGCCTTAGCAATAACGCGGGCTCCTTGTGCCTTAGCATCAACATTGGCTCCTGTGCCTACTAATTACTATAGTGTGCACCTATAGGGAACTGTTTCTGTGATTTGACTTTTGTGACTTAGCCAGCGTAACAGTTAATCTTGCATGACACTATATGAGTATAGTACTTGAATGACTGATTTTGGTTGGAGATGTTTGACTATGATATTATTTGCGGATTTGGTTCTGGAACTATAACTTAGGCAGTGTTAGACTACGTTGGACTTGACTTGTTTATGAACGATGATTTTGAACTCGAAAACCTTTTGGTTTAACCAAACTGTTTTAAACTAAAATCTATGAACTCACCAGCGTAAGCTGACCCTTTTAGCATGTATTTTCAGGTTTAATGCTATAGCTTATCTCTGGAGGCGCTTGGCAAGGGGCATGGTCATAGACGACTCTAATATTTATATTTGGGACCGCTTTAATCGTTTTGGGCCTTACTTCCGCACTATTTTCAGATGATGTAAACTTAACATTTTTATAATGAAACTTTCTTCTAAAACGGTTAAGGTAAAATCGTTCTTTGAACCTTGTGTTGTGATACCAATTGAGTAGCACCCCAGTGACAAGATTGCTTCCGCTGAACCCGATTTTCGGGGTGTTACATCACCAAAAAGGATACAAGTTGTATGAGTCTTAATGAGATCTTCAGATCTTGCCTTATGTCATGATGGTTACATGCTTCAAACGGTCTACAGTCTTGAAGTGATACTTCGGTATACTTCAGAGGCTCTCAAAGGCCTTGGCCAAGATTAGAGAAAGTTCTCACACTATGCTGATAACGATCTCGAAATCTGAACCTATAAGCGCTAGACGATTTATTGCTAACTGTCGTATGCAGGTACCGACGAAAGTCCAGTTATCATCATCATCTACAACGACGACGCGTCTGGACAGAAGAAGTAGATCAAGGCAAGAACGACCAAAAGACGATTATTTGAAGATCACATAGCATGAAGGAACAAGAACAAAGACTACTATGCAACGACACACAAAGGCACAAGACAATGAAGACGAAAGACCAACTCACTCCGAGCATCATTTGATTGACCAACCCTTAGGGGGAGATTGTTAGGATTTATAAAAAGTGATGGTCATCGTCATTATTATTTTTGTTTTAAATGTGTCGTTGAATAAGTTAGTTTATTTAATGGGCTTGGACTTAAGGTTGTTAGTAAAATGTTGATCCATGTATAAGCCCACCCAGGTCCAAGCCCATCCAACTCAAACAAATATAAACCCACCTTATCCTCATTTGGATGGTGGGTGTTAACTGTGTGTAAGTGTGTGTGACTGAAACACAGCCATAAGAAGATAGCAAAGGTGGGAGTGTGTGAGCTTAATGTTTGTTGTTTGTTTCCTTTTTCTTGAAGCTAATAAACATCAAGTTAATGTATATGATCCACACTCTTCTCATCTTGTTCTTGTGTTGAGTACCATTCGATTTGTAATATAGTTTGTGTGATTAAGTGGTGATCATTGATTATAACAAGATATGACATGAATAAATCTAAGGTTGACGAAAGGATTATTCATCATGTTATTTGTTGTATCATGCTTGGATGCAAGATGATTAACAACATTAGTATCTAATTGAAAATTATTAGATACCTAAGTGTAATGGATATGGTTTAGAATTTACATCCTCAGCCTGGATTTGCTCCAAAATTCTAAATATGAACCATATGGCAAGATGTTAATATAGATGACAAATCTTGTAAGATTTGTAGATGTCAAACGTTACACGATGAATGTTAAAAGTTTACGGAACTTTAAAAGAGCATATTGTTGTTTACATACAATAATGCTAGTAAGATTGAGATGACACTCAATACTAGTCATGGTGGGAGCTCATCCTTATTAGGAGATCATGTATACTAGTTGTGCTCAATATGAGCATAGTTGCATTATACATAAAGAATTAGAATACTTTAACTACAAGGTTTGGTAGTTTAATTGTCATAAATTCATGCATGAGGATGTCACGCATTTTATGAAGTATGTGGCAATATCTAGATAGATGAATGCACACATACAAGAATTTCATTATTGAAATAAGTATTCTCAAAATTCCGATAAGATCAACATTAGTTGATTTATGCCTTGTCAACAAGTATGTGGAACATGACTTGTGGCGTAATTCATTAATAAGAATTATCATGCATTGATCTAGTTAGTATTTTGGATAAGGGATATTAAAGCAATTATTATTTTAATGAAATAAAGTGTGGATAACGTTTATTCTCATTTATAATATTGTATCCTATATTTGCATGTTTAATTCCGTGAATAACTTATGTTATTCTAAATTGTCCGTTGTCAATTAATAATATGAGAATATTATTGAACTAAGACAAATGTGAGGATTGGTAGAATGTACTGTAAGGTTAAGACACCAATGTCACATGATATTCAACATTTGATAAATTGAATATAGGACTTATCCCAACCACATGATTATACTTTATGGATCTTCGTCATTAAGTAAATCATGAATATTTATCCTCAGACTTGAGATACCAGGTGACTGCCAAGGATGTAGCTCATTTTCCGTAAGGTAGTCTAACGCTATCCGTAAAAGGTAGTTATAAAGGCTATTTTCAGAGGAGATACAAAGTTCGAGGGTCACGCTTGTAGTCAATAAAGGATTTGTTCCTTCAAATTTGTTTTGAAGTATAATACTGCTGGGCCCCTCGTAGGATTGACAAGATGTTTGTACGACCGTACCCAAAGTCTATCTGGAAAACGTTCAGATGTTTTTGTAATCTTGATCAATTATTAATAACGAGAAAGAAAATAGTTTATTATAGAATGACCTAGATCCATATCCATATTAACGCGGTATTAGAAACAAAAGGATAAGTATGATGATAATATCATCACGTGGTTTTTTCCAGGAAAACCATACTCGGTTCGATCTGGGGGCATTGGGATCTGTTAAGCTAGACTAGCCCATGTCATTACGATATTAATGAATATCCAAGTGGGAGCTGTTAGAGTTTGTGGATATAAATTAATATTTTTATGTCCGGTTTCGAACCTGAGACTCGGGATTGCACACAATACGTAAGAGTTTCAATGGATTGAATAAATTAAATATATTTTATATTTATTCATCTCACAAACGAATAACTTAACGGGTGTTAGTACTTAACGGAGTTAGAGATAATGGTCGTTAAAGGACTAATATTGCAAAAGATGGAAAGAAGAATCTAGAACCCACAAGGGGACTAGATGGCCGGCCCCTCCCTTATGGGATTAGGGTTTCGGTTTGCCTTGGAGTGGGGAACAAGAAAAGGGTGCCTATAAATACAATCACATTGTATTCATTAATCCCTAATTTTGAATCCCTAAGCAAGCCAAACTTCTCTTCCTCTTCTCCTCTTAAGTACAAACCGATCGACTCTTTTAATTCCACTAGGAATTTCGATCCAAGTAGTTCTTATAAAGTGTTTGGTTTGTTTGTGATCAAGAACCTAGCTTTTCCCATTGAAACGCTAGTATTACGTGTGTACAAGAATGAGTAACAAGCTTACTTTAGCTTGTGGTGATTTCCCCATTCGACCCTTATTGTGATCGATCCTCAATAAACCCAATTAGGGTTTATATTGTTCTTGGAGCATGTGATTCCTTGTTCTTGCTAGGAATCAAAAGGTACGCATTTATTTAATATTAGTTAATTAATTATATGTTATTGTAGATCCAATCCGCTGTGCATGCTTTGATATTCATTATGTGGTTATTAGTTTATAGATGTATGATTCTAATATTCCAACATATATATTGCCCGGAAACGGATACTCTTTCATTGGTCGAACACGACTACCAAAGTTTGCATGGCACATCAACTCAAAGGGTAAGTTCAAATAAAAGAAGAAAAAAAAGTAACTCCCAATACCGTCTTTCACGGGTTAGGGGTCCCAATACCGTCGAAGACGGTGTATGGGGGAGGTTGAGACATAGACAGCCTTACCCCTACCTAAGGTAGAGAGGCTGCTTCCGGTTCTACCAAAGGTAGAAAAGGACCCCCGGCCTTTTTCTAGGGAGTGAGGATCGAACCCTTGACCTCTCGGTTGAGAGGCAAGGGGTTTTCCAACTGATCCAACCCTACTTGTTTAAGTTCAAATAAAAGAGCAGCCAGTTTTTTTTTTCCCGAAAAGGTCTTTCTTTCTTAAGTAATTTGTTCATAGACTTTGCAACTAAAAAAGATGTTTGATCGTAACAAATAAAAAATGATTGGCCCTCACGGTAAATATGTTCAAGTATGTTCTGCACAACACTTATGAACTCCATTAGATAACTTTTATAATCACGAGCCATCCTCAACTGAAAAAAATAGTAATGCTATATTTGAGAATCTGCAATTAGAACACGTACATGTTAATAGCAATGCTATATATATTCGTTGGAGGAACAAAATTAATCAACCCCGTATGGAAATATCATGCGATACACGACTATATCTGATGATGAGACACAGCCTTGTAACTTAAATGTTGTTGTTTATTTGAGAAAGATGTAATGCAACCCCTGCCATGCCCTTGGTAGTTTTAATAATGCAAATGATGTTCACATATATAACCCACGACATGTAATTAAAGTTTTAATTGGCATTGAGCAAAAAGGTTATGTCTGTTTGATATCAATGCGTATTACTATGGAGGTTGACAATGGCAAATCGATTTCATGTTGGTGCTTGGAGCATGACCAGATGCATTACGAGAATGATCAGCAGGGTTCAATAAGAGCGAAAGGGCATGCACGTGGAGAATACATTATTTAATATATAGCATAAAAAACATTATATAATAATGAATAACCTTTGATCAGGAATATACGCCACACATGATCTTTGTTCCTTTAGATTATATTTTCAACTTGGTTATAATGTTAGGTAAGCAAGCTTATAAAACAACCAAGTTGAAGCCTTCGTGCTTCCAATAACTATCTATTTTATGGCATCATTTCAAAGCTAAGATATCATAATATTAGACAATTTTTTCCTGAACTCAATCTAAATAACTCGAGATGCTCGTCAAAAGAACTTGGGTGTTGTCTCCGTGTTTAGTTATGATATAACGGTACCTTCTGGTGTTTATGTCTAGCATCGCCAACTTTTTTAGATAAACATTTACGCTCAAGAAAAGAATACTATTTAGATACTTTACGTTTGTATATGAACCAAGATTCCCAGAATAATAGCAAATTTAAAAGGCTTTAGGAGCTAGAAAAGATCAGATGCCGTGCACACATTACAACAAATAATGAGAGAATTAAAAGTCAACACAATATGAATACCCGTAAAACAAAAAGGTTTGTAATAACAATTTGTTGATAAATTAGCTCTAAAACAGCTCACTGATGGAAACATTCAAAGGAGACTTTCTCATATTCATAACTATAAATTGGAAACTCTCCTGAGTTTCCAAATCATCTCTTCTTCTTTGTGTATTTGTTAGCTAAGCGATATGGCAATCCAAAAGCAACTTATAGCTGTCCTCCAGCTTCTGCTAATTGCTCTCGTTTTTGACATAGCCAATGGCAAAGGTTTGGAGCTAGGATTCTATAAATGCACTTGTCCGAGAGTTGAAGCCATTGTCCGGAAGACAACAGCAAACTACATTCACCGAGCTCCTTCTCTTGCTGCTGGTTTGCTCCGAATGCACTTTCATGATTGTTTTGTTAGGGTTCGTGCAGTAACATCCACAATCTTTTATTTGATTTAGTTACACTTTTTTTGCGATTTATGAAGAATTTTATGTCATTAACTGAAATATGCTGAGATTCTGCAGGGATGTGACGGTTCTGTACTACTAAACTCTACAGCGAATAATCAAGGAGAGAAAGATGCAATTCCTAATTTAACACTAAGAGGATTTCAAGTTGTTGATGCTGCAAAAACTGCTCTAGAAGCTGCATGTCCTGGTGTTGTTTCTTGTGCAGATATCTTAGCTTTAGTAGCTCGAGATGCTATCTACCAGGTACTAGTCATTCAATACAGTTGCATTATAAAGTAAATATATCGCTTAATTAAGACAAATCTAGAATATTATAGAATTTTAATCCTGATTGTTAATGATTTCAAGCTTTTGTCGATATTAGTGAAAGAAATGAGGAGATTAAAAGTTTTGAAGTCTAGGCAATTCTTCCACCCCTTTAAGTTTAAAGTTGAATCCAAGTTCCTCACATTTTATAAGCGTAATGGTATATAAATAAATATCCCCGGAAAATATACATCTCAAGGCCAACTTTTAATGACCCGTTCTTTTATGTCTGTTAATATGACCGAGAGAATGTGTAGAGAAATTGATAGTTATGTCTTTTCAAAAAAAACCTTGAACCCAGAACCTTTGGGATGACAACTTTTTAATTTGCACAGAAGGCCCTAAGGCCAAAGATGGTCATGTGAAATTGAGAACTCTATATTGTTATTTAGATTAATAATGTAAGGGGGAAAAAAAAAAAAGCCCTTAATGGTGTCGTTGAACATTTACATTCCATTTGACAAAAATATTTTTTTTTTTTCTCAATTTTGAAGATTAAGGGACCATTTTGGCCGGTGCCTTTAGGGAGAAGAGATGGAAGAGTGTCGATTGCAAATGAGGCTTTAACTTCGTTACCTTCTCCTTTTGCAAACATTACTCAACTCAAAGCTAATTTTGCCTCCAAGGGCCTGAACACTAAAGACTTGGTGGTTCTTTCAGGTACTTATCGTCACCTTTTTGCCTTCATAATTTGGTATTCACAATTTATAATGTTCAAGATATATTCTCTTAATATCTAACCGGATTATCATACATATTAGTTTTGAATCCTAAATGGATTTGGTTATTTGACAGTACATCAAAAACCACTTTACAGTATACAATTAAGTACAAAACCAATTTAGGTTTTCCTAAAATTTTTGGTTGCCAAATACCATTATTTTTATGTTTACACATCAAAATATCTCTAAAGAAGAAACAGTGTAGAAACAGAACATTGCAAAAGGTATAAATCAACTCATAGAGGAGAGTTAAGAATTGAAGACTGGCTACAACTCTCTTAATCCTAATTACACTATATTCATGTAACATTTTTCAAACCTGCTAATAAATCAATAATCGCAGTTAATTAAGAAAGTGTGAAAAACGCTGGGTTGGTTTATGAATACAACGTTCATTTTTCGCATATAATACCCTCGATCATATTGAGACAGTGTGTTCAAACGAGGGTTGTCAACAAACCCCTGTAACATTTTATGTTTTACTTTTCTCAAATAGGAGGGCATACTGTTGGTGTTTCTCACTGTCCTGTTATTGTGAACCGGTTGTACAATTTTACGGGGAAAGGCGACACTGACCCATCCCTAGACCCCAAGTTTATTCCTCAGTTGAAAAGTATATGCTCTCCTACAGACACAACTTCGGTCCTTGCGATGGATAGGACTCCTAGATCGTTCGATGAGGATTACTACACTGTTGTCTTAAGAAAGAGAGGGTTGTTTCAGTCAGATGCTGCTCTTCTAAATGACAAGCAAACAAGTGCATATGTCAAGCTTCAATCAAAGTCATTTGGGTACACATTCTTTAATGATTTTTCAAAGTCAATGGTTAAAATGGGTAAAATTGGTGTTCTGACCGGCTCTGTTGGTGAAATCAGAAGAACTTGTGCTTTAGTAAACTAAAGCAAGCAGTGAAGTGATGATATTTATTCTTTTCCCTCAAAACTAAGCTAACGTGTGATTTGATTTATTGACGGGATTCCAAAGAGAGGCTACTTAGATGCTTCGTCCAATTGTTGTATTTCATATAAGTTGTGTGTTTTCTTTGTAAAAGAGTGATGTATTTGATGAAAAATATATATGAACAAAAGCTCTAATTGAGCAGTAACAAATCAAATATGCGCATTGTATTGCCTACTACACTTGTTTTGATCGATATATACACACGAAAACATGTATGCAAAGTGTTTGGATAATTAAACAATAAAAATCGTACATATTTGTTTTTTACGTCTGGGACTGCTAAACATTTCCTTTATATCAATGATTAACACCAATAAAACACTTACGTTCCAGCAAATGCGGTTTTTAGTTTGACGGGTTAATACATGCGGAGGTCACTAAAGTTTCCCAAAAATTTGAAAAAAGTTACTATAGTTTTTTTTGTTGAATTAGGTTACTATAGTTTCCCAAAATTTGAACTAAGTTACTATAGTTTCCCAAAGATGAAGTAAGTTACTATAGTTTCTCAAAAAATTGAATTAAGTTACTTTGTCATATGTGAAAATCAGTAAAGTTTGAAGGGAAAAGACGAACTGGGAAACTTTAGTAACCTAATTCAACCAAAAAAAACCATAGTAAATTTTTTCAAATTTTGGGGAAACTTTAGTAACCTCCAAATGCATTAACCCCAATTAAAAATTGGCCTAGTCTTGTTTATAAAAAATGGGAATTCTGTCTTTGTATACATATTATTAGTGTTGGGTTAATCGTTCGTTAAAGGGATCATGTGCATGCATGGCTGGAGTTGCATGACTATATTATGTTTTAGTTAATAGGTTGAATTGGTAAATGGATTTGACCGAGTTTTATGTAATTGACTTGCACGTTTAGATAGAGTGGGTCATACCGGTTCTTTAGGTAGAGTATGTTGCTACTTTCATGCTTTACAGTTGCTTCAAGAAGGCTATATATAGAGCCATACGGAAATGAATAAACTACATCTTTTTAGTCCTTAATATCTTCTTTTCCTTGCATATTGAATTCACCACATAAACTTATCTATCTTTGTGCTTTTTCTGCTCTTATTGCAATATGATAATCTTCATTTGGCATCAAAGCTGAGTTCGATTAAAGGGCGGGTTTGAGAGTCAGTTTCAAGAAAAGGTGTAGCCCTCTGTTGTAGGGCTGACGCAGCAAGGAAAAAGGGTTGGGACTATTTTACAGCAGAATACAGAGACTTTAAGGTTTTTGGGACGACCATTGTCGTGTGGGAGACGGCGAGTACCGTTCAAGACGACGGGTTGACCGGTGATGAACATAGGCTGTCTGTAGCTATTAGTTGTGATCAAAGGGAAGTATGGTACTCAAAGGCAAATCCGGCGGTGGGTTGTAGGTCACCAGAAAATGGAGAGATTAACCGGTTCGCGAGATAAACGAACGGGAAGAGACGGGAAAAGCAGATAACTTTTCTTCAGTTTGTTTAGCGGGTGTAAGAAAATGGTATAAGCAAGTGGCTTTGTTTTCTTGATCGGTAGAATAATGCTCTCGTGTCACATAAGTGTTATGAGCAAACGGGTTCTGTGTGGTGACAACAACAGTCGAGTGGTAGGGGGACTTTGGATGTGACCAAAGTAGAGGTCGTGAGACCGGGAAAAGAAAAGAACAATGGAGAATCAACACGGTGTGAACATTATGGTGTTGGAAGTTCCAACCGAGATGGCTTTGAACGTGGCCGGGGAAGAGGTCGTGGGTCCGGGAAAAGGTCGACATGGTAATGAACGTGTCTAACGGGATGCCATGTTAAATGTGTTATGAACAATCAAGAGGGGATAAAAGAAGACTTTGGATGTGACCGAGGTGAAGGTCGGGTATCCGGTAAAGGTCTTGAACGCTGCTGTGATGAAGAATCTAACAAACGATTAAGGGGGTGAATGT